>BJCO01465000.1:0-13012 GCA_018326465.1 Flaveria floridana | reverse complement strand
AATAATGTTGGTGAGATTTTCATAGTTTTCAATACATAAGTATATAAAAGATGGCAATTCATGTTGTAAGTTAGAGAACAAAGTAACTAGGGATGTAAGACAGAATGCACAATCAAACCTTGACAGATTTTTACAAGTCTCAAACGTTTACAAGTATATATGATTAGCTAAGTGTACTTGGATTAACCAAGCAGGCTTGTCAGGCCCATAGATCTATGACGTCGTCAGGCTAGCAATAGTTAATGATTGTACATATATTTAACATTACATGATAGCTACAAAGGTCAACTAACCACAACATACAGGTAAAATGCCATAAGTTTACAAGAATCAAATGTTTTACAAGTGCAATGGTTATAATGTAACATGTTTCACCCCAAATTGTGAAAATATGAAAAAGGAGTATAGAAATACTCACTTGATATGCGTATATAAGATGATAATAAGAATTAAATGGTATTCCAACGTAATCCCTTAAAAGACACCTAAACGTATATGTTACAAGATTAGGATTAGTAATAAGATTAATGTTCTAATGCGAACTAGGGTTTAATAGAATGGTAGAGTTTAATAGAATGGTAGGATTTTAATAGATTTATTTAATGAAATTATTTGTATTTTGCTTCAATGAAAAGAACTATACCATTTAAGTGTTTTAATATAGAAAAGAAACTATGCATAATAATATAAAATGTAAATAAATTTTCTTAGTCCTTGAAATAAACATGATTTATCTATTATTAAAATAACGTATTGACCAATAATAATTTATTAACTTAAGTTATCATTTAAAGTACATTTTATAAGAAAATAACCCAAAATGACTTTTGTAAATAATCTGTGAAATTATAAAATATATATAATTGTAATTATCTTGAATATTCCATAATTAAAGGTAATATAGTGTACAATAATAATTTAATGATTTAAATTATTATTTAAAGTCTACTTTTATAAAAATAACTTTATAACACTTGTAAATATTTTATTTATAACCTTTAAAAGAAATAACAAATGAATTTTCAGAAAATAAGTTTTTATAATTTTTATAACATTTGTAATATAGTGTTAGGGTGTTTAAAAGAAATAAATTTTTTAGAAAATAATTAGATTACTTTTTAAAATCATCTAAATTTATAAATTTGATTTCTTTTGTAATTTTTGGAAATTTTATATGATTTTTTAAGGCTAAAAACTATTTTAAAAAATTAATGAGGGTGCCCGGGTTTGAACCCGGGACCTCAAAGTTGGAATGCAAACGCCTAACCAGTAAACCAGGGCCGCGGCCTTGGTTTACTTTGGTTTTAAAACCTTTTAAACACCAATAGCAACCCATCTCCAATTCATATAAACCCTAGATTCGGTTTGATCCGAATTGAACCCCAAATCGATAATGTTAACAAAATTGATCTTAGGGCTTTTGATCCCCAAGTAAAAAAGAGTGTGATGGTGTGCTTAATTACCCAAAAATTGTTTGAAATCGATGGTACATATTGAAGAACAGTCACGACCAGGGTGGTGTAGGGTTCGTGATGCAAACGTTGTTAATGATCAAATTAACTTTGTAGATAACTTATAAAGACGATGATAAGTAAAAGCCCTCTATCAATTTCCAATGAGATTGACCAGAAGATTATGCTCGACTAAGTTGCAGGTCCGAAACGAAGGTGATGATCGATGGGGATGTGTTGTTGTATTACAGATGTAACTGAGAGTTGTATACGTTTAGGAATGGTTGGGCGATCGTTTAGAGTTCATTTGATTGAGTAATTATCAGGTTTTTTATGTCGAACGGTTTTGAGGATTAATGGTGGTCGGTTACGAGTTCAATCGACTCCTTTAACTCAAATTAAAGCTCACCAAGCATTCGAATCGGTTTCTGGAAGTGATTAGCATCGATTAGGCTTTAAATTCGAGGGTTCCAAGTGGTTTAGTGGCGGTTTTACCGCTCGCCGGAGCTCGCCGGAGGGTGGCCGGATTTTGTAGCCGGAAACACCGGGAGAGAGAGAGTGTTTGGTGTTGTTTTTATGTTTTTTTTCACTTTTAGTCCTTGCAGTTTAGTTTTGTTTAATCATTTCCAAAACTTTGGTTTTAACCCAATTTAAATTATGGTTTGGCCCCTAGGGTTTTAGACTTCTATTATTTTATATAGATAACAAATAAATTCCAAGTTTTAACATAAAACTTATATTACTACAAGGTTAAGCATTTTGTTCGTTATTATTATTATTATTAGCATTGTTCTTGTTATTATTATGGTTATTATTATTATCATTATTAGTTTTATTACTATTATTATTATTATTATTATTATTTAACATTTTAAGCTTGATTTAATGAAACCATTAACTAAATATTTAAAGGCATTAACACATAAATCACCCATGAGTTTCATAAATGATAACAATGGTCCTTACAAGATTAAACGACGTTAACTTTTAATTAACGTAAAAATACAGGATGTTACACCTCTAAAGCAAAATACTTGTTTTTAACAAACTCTGTGAACAAAACCGTCAAACCGAACTTAACTTTTTTGTGATTGTGGCTTTAACAAACTCGATTGGATCTACCTAAATTTCTTAATTGATTTGGAAATTATCTGTTCTATGATGTTGCTTTATGTATATGTATTGCTTATGTGTTTGTGATTGTGGCTTGAAAGTAGCTGAATCGAGCCTCATTGCTTGTTGTAGTTTTTTATTGTTAAATGGTGGTTGTAGCTAGGTAGATGATGCCAATTGTTTCCTGTTGTAGTAAGTGTCAATTCGATCAAGAGCAGGTTGATTTAGTGATATATAATTGTACTGGAACTTTTGTGGAATTTTTTGAGGTGTTCTCTTTGTTTTGATCGATATAACCTAGGTTATTGTTGCAACTAAAATCTGGCTAGTGTGTATGCAGTTTGATGGAGAGTGCTCTTCGGTCTAGGACAGTATGATGAGTATGTCGGGTAGTTCTTCACCACTCTGAGGCCTGAGCTAGGAGCTAAGCTATATACATTTAGAAGGGTCATCAGGGTATGAGATGAAGTCAGTATATGTGTATTAGATGTAATAAGCAAAAGATATATGTAAATCATAAGTATAAGATGGATGAGTATTATAAGGGAAAGGGAGATCTAATGGGTGGTGGGAAGAAGAGAGCGCCTCGTTCAATTTTCTTGTTACAGTGACCTTAGGATTTGACGAAAACCATTCGACTAGGCCCATACGAGGGTATCCTCTATGGTAATTCGTCCTGCTTTTGTTAGATTTATATTTTTTTTATGTCATGAACTTATTTAAACAAAACAAGATATAATTAAGGGATTATAGTAATTTTAACCATCTATCGACTCAATGGTGGAGGATATGTGAAAGTGGGGTCACCTCTTTTGAGTTTTGGTAATGAAAGTAATTACAAGCTACAATGGGAATCTGTAAAATTAAGTGAAGTAGTGTATAACCTTTGGACCATAGTTACCGAAAACGGTCAGGGAACTGCGATCCTCGTATTGGTACGATTTGTACCAAAACGAAATATGCACCGTACCCAATCGCTCCGGTACGACGGTCGGTATGAAAATTCAATTGAACCATACGCCGTCCAATTCGCGATTGCAGACAACCAAATTGGTGTTCCAAATTCAAATTAAAGCATTCCAATCGATTGAAATACTTAAACTGGATTGCAAATCTTGTTAATTGGTATGAAAATCCGAATCAGTGCAAGGCGGATTTAATCGGGCGGGAAATCACGTCCTGCCGACTTCCGCTCCTGCAAAATCGATTTCCAAAATCGGAATTGATTAGAATTGCCTCAATTACAATTGATTGCAATTCTTTACAATTACAATGAATGACTATAAATATGCACCATGCTTGTTCATTTTTCACATTGATTCAAACCCAAAATCTAATTCGCCAATTTGAATTTTGTAACTTACTAGTGCTCTATTTCTAAATGGCTTTCGACAAGAAAGTGAATGCTCAAGGAGATGATAGTGAGACCCATATAAGTGAAACACAAGGTTTCATTGATGTCGATGATGATGATGTTCAACAGACTTTTGCAGCAGCTTCAAGTCAAGTAGGAGCAAGTCCTCAAACAGAAAAACTAATGGAAGAAAATGATCCAAATAAGCCTCCTATTGATGAAGTAACATTCCTTGGTGCAGGTAACTCTAATATTCTATTTCTAACATTACTAATGTCCTCAAACAGCTAACCATCATTATTAATGTTCTGTTTTTAACAGGAAACTCTAAGAATCCTGGAGGTAGTAAACGGTGAACCTGCGGTCATAGTAAAGCCACCTATACAAGCACTTAACCCGAATCCATGTTCATTTTTTTGGGGCTGCAGTGGGTTAAAAATCTGAGGTTAAAAGATGTAAAGCCATACTCAAAGACCGAGCACTTTTTGACAGGCTTTTGAAAAAGGTTAAAGCGGCTGAAGAGAGTGGGGTTTCAAAGTGTTTGAGGAATTCGGTTCTCTCTAAAAATGTATCCTAAAAAAAACGCATATAAGAATCTTTTGGCATATTGGAGAGAAACGCGATGGACTTGAAGATCCTTCGAGGATTGTGTGCCAACCGGATCCTGTTTAATGTACTACGCAACCCCCAATTCATTAAAATGATCAGTGCTATCAAACATGTACCGGATGGATACAAACCTCTGTCATGTGAAAAGGCGAGAACCGTTCTACTTGACGAATGTGCACGTGATGTTGATAAGGACCTAGCATCGATCAAAGACACATGGTATACTTAAGGAGTCTCAATAGTTTCAGATGGGTGGGCTAATGTTAGGCATTGTCCACTTATCAATGTTCTTGCGGTCAACTCGTGTGGTGCCATGTTTATGTACGTGGAGGACTTTTTAGGGGTGGAGAAAACGGGTGGCTCTATTGCTAAGTTTCTTCTTGGCGCGATTGAAAGCATTAGACCAAGCAATGTTTTACAAGTTGTAACGAACAACATGACGAATTGCATAGCGGCCGGGAAAGAAATTAAGAAGGTATATAAACACGTATTTTGGTCGCCTTGTTGTGTTCACATTTTAAATCTTATTTTTAAAGACTTGGCGAACCATTTTTTGGTTAAGTGACACATATAAAAAAGGCAAGACTATTGTAAAGTACTTCCTTAATCATACACATGCCTTAGCCTTTTTTAGAGAAAACTCAAATTTAGGGTTGTTAAAGGTTGCTAAGACCCGTTTTGCATCACACTACATCCTTTTAAGAGGTTACTCGATTATAGGGAGGCGCTATCAACGACTATAGTCCTCATTTCTTGGAGGGAATGGGTCAAAGGTGAGGATGAAAACACTAGAATAGTTGGGGGAAAATTCGCGGATACAATTAAAGATGATGGCTTTTGGGAAGATGTTGAAAACATATTGGATACAACAAAACCAATCTTTCTACTAATAAGGTTTTGTGATGGTGAAGGTCCCAAAATAGGAGAAATTTATGAAAGAATGGACAATATGGTTGATGAAATCAAAGATGCCATGAGGGATAACAAATTCTCAAGTGATTTTCCTCAAATTCAAGCATTTGTTGTTGCTAGGTAGGAGAAAATGACCATCCCACTTCATTGTTTGGGGTTTGCTTTGAACCCAAAGTTTTATGATAAATACTATCTTGAAATGATTGCATCAGGAGTGTTGAAAGAAAAGCTCCTAACAATGACAAAGAAGTTGTAGTTGGTTTATGGAAGCTTTTCAAAGAATAGCGGAAGATGAAAATGAACAAAAGGTCTTAAGAGAACAATTTGCTACGTTCCATATGAAAAAAGGAATTTACTCTAGAGCCGCAACACAAGGCGATGTTGTTACAATGTATGTAATTGATTGGTGGGCTACTTATGGGTCAGAGACTCCTGAGTTGGTGGAAGTAGCAAAGAAAGTACCATCCCAACCAATTAGCAGCTCGTCGGCGGAAAGAAATTGGAGTGCGTACTCCTATTCATAATGTAAAGCGGAATCGTCTCAATTGCAAAAGAGCGGATAAACTTGTGTTTATTCACTCAAACATTAGACTCCAATCACGTTTTTCTGAGTCTTATAAATCTGGACCTAACAAAAAGTGGGGCATCAATCCTGAAAACACTTATATAGAAGGTTCAAGTGCAAGATTAGAGGATATGGCTTGGGAAGATCTTAGTGATGAAGGTGTTGAAATTGGTAAAGGAAAGAGACAAAGGCTAGATAAGGATTTCTAGTTTATGTTTTTTTATTTTGAACTTCATGTTTTGGTATTTGGTTATTTGGTTATTAATGAAATTGGTTAATTTTTTTTATATTTTGGCACACAATACCCGACACCATGGTACACCGTACCTGTTCGTACCGAAATGAACCTACCCCCACCGTACCGAATACGACACATCTAGCGAATTGCGTACCCGTACCTCGTGCCCGAACCGGATCGTACCGCGAATTAGGTAACTATGCTTTGGACTACACCCGTGTCCACTCCTTGACATTTTTACTCAAAATTAACTATAGGGGTTTGGATTTTAGGGAGTAAGGAACATGTTACGTTATCGAATTAGTTGAAGTGGAGATAACATAATTAGCCATTGTGTTTGACTGTTAGTTATGTAGTGGTGGAGGAGCATGTAATTTACTCAAGGGAAATATTAGAAACAGTCAAATTGAATATTATAGGCACATCTGCAACAAGTTCATTAGTCTTTGATGAATGTTCAGACTGAGGTGTTATGTGGTGGTGTTTGTCTGTATTGTTAGTAGTGGTGGAGGAGCATGTAACTTACTCAAGGAAAATATTAGAAACCATCAAATTGAAGATTATAGGCATATCTGCACCAAGTTCATTAGTCTTTGGATAGAAGTTCAGGCTGAAGTGTTATGTGCTGAATGTGTTATGTGCTGAATGTGTTGTTAGTAAGCATCATGGTTAGAAGTATATGGTCTTTTGCCATATTTATCATTTGAAAAGATTCAAAATGAGCCAAGCATCCAACTATAACCAATCAATATATGAGCTTAGTTTTAGTTATTGTCAAGAAAGTTAAAGATACTGATTACCGAAAGAAACCATATTAAAGAACATCAAATCTTCAATTTAAAATCAAAATGAAAAAAATGAAAAAACAAATGACAAACAAGAAAACAAAGAGATATAGTAGTTCATAAGAAGAAGATAAATAGAAAGTGAATCCAAGGATTATATGTACTAGACCATTTTCCTTAAAATAAATAAATAAATAAATAAAATAAATAAAATAAATAAAATCGTTGGGATGAATGAATGTTATTTTGTGATTTAATATGTGTCATCGCCAATTGTTGCATTTTTTTCCTGGGATTGAAGGAGTACCTTTTCCTTTATTTCATTACTGAAGCATCATAAAGGGCGCATAACTTGAAAGTCAAAATTTCCATTATCGATCCAAGTTTTGTACTAATTGAAATAAGGGCTAACATGATTTAATTGCACTGTGTAGAAGATTAGGCAAGTCTTTATTTGATCCTTTTACCTTACCCGTGTCCTATTAGCTGTTGTTGATATATAGTTATCTGTAGGGAGAACCATAAAACAATACTTCTACTGTACCATAGGTGCAAGTTAAGTAAGCTATTCATATTGTAGTGAACAAACTCAGGAAAACAAGGACTATCCTGGACAGGTGTCCACTAGGCTTTGTTGGTGTACTCGTTCAAAAAACTAATGGCTTGAAGAGTTGGCACTGAATCTGCCTCGGGGCTGAAGTAAAAAAGAAACAACATAATAAGTATAGATTGTTAATAGTCTAATGAGTCTAAGTGTTTAACAAAAGATATAGGGGATTTTAGTAAATAGTAGTGAGCTAAAATAATTAACATTTTAATGGGCTCTAATGTTTATTAGGCTAAAAATAATTAAGATGTTAATGAGTTTGTTAATAGTCTAATGAGTTTAAGTGTTTAACAAAAGATATAGGTGGCTTTTTTATAAAAATATATAAATATAAACTTTTTAAAGAAATTTTGGGCCCTGAGGAGATCAGGCCCCGGACGGTCACCCACTTACCCCTTGACAAGCTACAATTATTTATTTACTTTGTGTATGGGCAAGCATTACCATTCAATATGGTATCAGCCAAAAAACCATAACCCCCTACCTACCCATCGATCCCTCTCTACCCCCACCCTTTTTATCATCATCTCCTTCTCCTCTGTACCTGCCCTCCTTCTTTCTTCTTTGTCTCCTTATGGCTGCCTCATCCTTAATTGACGCAGATGGCTCTTTACCCATGAATACCATCCTGCACATGATCCCAATCAAACTATCTTCTTTCAATTATCTCCTCTGGTGAAATCAAATACTTCCATTGTTGTCTTTTCAACATCTCATATCTCACGTTGATGGTTCATCCACTGCTCCCACGGTCGATATTGTTCAAGATGCAAAAATTGTTCCCAATCCACTTTACTCCACCTGGGCTGCTGCCGATCAAAAAACCGTCATCATTCTTCATGCTTCGTTATCTGAAGAAGCTATAGCTGAGATCATTGGTCTCTCCACTACTCGTCAAATCTGGCTTGCCCTTGAGTCAGCTTACAGCAATACATCTATCAAACACGTACAGAACTTATGTGATTAACTTCGGTTAACAATTAAAGGCTCCCTTTCTGTTGCTGATTTTGGTAGGAAGTTCAAGGGGCTGTGTGATCAGTTGTCTGTGATCGGTCAGCCGGTTGCCGAAACTAATAAACTACATTGGTTCTTATGTGGTCTCCGGGCCTCATTTGAGACGTGTTCAACAGCCATTCGAACCTCCAAACCCGCTCCCTCCTTTCGAGATCTTTTGGTGCAAGCTGAGAATCATGAATTGTTCCTTCGCTCGTTACATGGGTCCGCCACCCCTCCTATTGCATTCACTACCCATCATCCCTCAGGCTCTACCGCACGTTGTCGCAGTGGTCATTTTACTCGCGGGGGAAATCCGGGTGCTCGAGGTAGAGGGCGTCGGCCCCCTCATTGTCAGTTGTACATGACCAATGGCCACTATGCAAACTCTTGCCCAAATCTCGTCTCATTTGCCTCTCGAACCAAACCTATTGAAACTGATCTTGCCAAAGCATTTGTTGCTCAATGCCAAGTTGCATCCTCTAGTGCCGACTGGTATATGGACTCTGGAGCCACTGATCATATGACCTCTTCTACAGAGGCTATCAACAAGCCCATCCCTCATACGGGAGATTCTAAAGTCACATTCGGTAACGGTAATGTTCTTCCAATTTCCCACATTGGTTCTACAACTATTTGCAACCACATTCGGTTAAATGATATTTTGGTGGTCCCTAATCTTACTAAAAATCTTCTTTCAATTAGTAAACTTACTGCTGATAATCATTTGGATGTGTTATTTTCACATCCCTATTTCTATATTCAGGATCGATCAACGAAGCAAGTTCTAGCCATCGGAAAATGTGAAGATGGGTTGTATGTTCTCAGCACCGGTCCCCAAGCTCTTGTTGCTGACTCTTCTTCTCGACTCAAAGCCTCGTATGAACTATGGCATCTTCGGTTGGGTCACGTGTCATTTGACACAATTTCTTTTTTGAATAAATTGGGTGTTTGAATGTAACCTCTATTTTACCTAAACCGATCTTATGCTCATCATGCCAATTGTCTAAAATGCATCGTCTTCCCTTTGAAGCTAATGAAAAAACGCTCATCTTACCCTCTTGATTTTGTGCATTGTGATTTGTGGGGACCGTCCCCCGTTATGTCAGTGGATAATTACCAGTATTATGTTATTTTTGTTGATGATTCCTCACGGTTCACATGGTTCTACCCTTTAAAACAAAATCTGAATTTCACACTATATTACATGTCTATATAAAATTTGTGCAAAATCAATTTTCAAGAAAAATTAAAATATTCCAAAGTGACGGTGGCATCGAGTTTGTGAACCACCATGTTCGTAGTCTCTTTGAAGAAAATGGGACGCTTCATCATTTGTCTTGTCCTTACACTCCTCAACAAAATGGACGAGTCGAAAGAAAGCACAGACATATTGTTGAAACAGGATTAGCCATGCTTTTTAACGGTCACTTTCCTCCTAAATTTTGGGTTGGGGAATTTAGTTCCGCGGTCTACATAATTAATAGACTTCCCACTAAAATTTTGGATGGGAAGTCTCCCTTTGAGAGTCTATTTTCTCAAAAACCAATCTACTCTAACCTAAAAGTTTTTGCATGTCGGGTTTTCCCCTATTTACGGGATTATACGGATCACAAACTAGCTCCACGGAGTATTCCATGTATCTTCATGGGTTAGTCACCATAATACAAAGGGTAACGTTGCGTTGACCCCTCCACGTCAAAAGTTTATGTTACTCGTGATGCTCGTTTTGATGAAAATAATTTTCCTTTCTCAAGTGATACCACCCAAACAAACTTATCTCTACTGCCATTGCATACTTTTTTAGAGGATATTAATGTTACAAAGTCAACCTCTCCATCTACAGTAACCTCAAACCCCAAATTTCAACCCTCTCCTATCATTTGTGAACTTCATTGTGATCCATATGACCATGGGGCCGTTTCCTCTCAGCCCCATACTCAACCTAACCCCAGTGCTACCCACTATCCTGAACTATTTCTTCATCGAATGCTCACCCTCCCTCCCCTCAAATTCTGGAACATAATCCAGTTGAAGCCCAATCCTCCTCTCCTAAGCCGCTTACCAATCAAAATCTTATTTCACCTAAAAACGTGATTCCCACTGACACCTTTAACTCCACCATCGCTCCTAAAATCACTAAAGCCGCCACTCCAATGGGTGGCTCGTCTCACCCCATGGTCACACGTTCCAAAGCAGGAGTTTTAAACCCAAGCATCGGGCGGACCTTTCTCACACTCAACATCATGGTCTTTACTCTGCTTTATTTTCTTCTATTGAACCACGTGGCTTCAAGTCTACCTCAAAGAATCCAAAATGGCTTGATGCCATGCACAAAGAGTTAACTGCGTTAAGTATCAACAACACATGGATGCTGGTACCCCGCCCTTCAACTCATAATGTGGTTGGCTCTAAATGGCATTTCCGAACTAAATACCGTCCCGATGGTTCTGTTGATTGTTATAAGGCGAGACTCGTGGCTCAAGGATTCATTCAGATACCTGGTCTTGATTTTTCTCACACGTTCAGCCCGGTGGTCAAAGCTACTACCATTCGGGTTGTTCTTTCTCTGGCTGTCATCAATAATTGGAAGCTACATCAACTTGATGTCAATAATGCTTTCTTGCACGGGAACTTAAATGAACTTGTATTCATGGAACAACCCCCAGGATTTGTCGACCCGAAATTTCCCAATCATGTTTGTCTCCTAAATAAAGCTCTCTATGGGCTTAAACAGGCCCCTCGAGCTTGGTTTCAGCGACTTAGCACATTTCTTATACAAAGTGGATTCTCCTGTAGTCATGCTGACACATCTTTATTTGTCTACAAACATGACTCATGCATAATGTATCTTCTAGTTTATGTCGATGATCTTATTCTAACCGAAAATCAAGAACAGTAATGACTAACTTTATTCATCGGTTACACAACGAGTTTGCCATCAAAGATCTCGGTGACCTTAATTATTTTCTTGGTCTTGAAGTAACTAAAACAAAAGATGGTCTCTTTCTCAGTCAATCCAAGTACGCTCGTGATATTCTAAACCGGGCCAACCTTCTTGACTCCAAACCGGCACCTACTCCTTTGGCCACAAATGAATCTTTTACCCACAACGGTGAACCTTACAAGGATCCTACTCATTATCACTCTCTTGTTGGGGCGCTTCAATACTTGACCATTATAAGACCCGATCTGTCATATGCTGTGAATCAAATGAGTCAATTTCTTCAAGCCCCCACCACTACTCATTTTCAGCATGTTAAATGAATTCTTTGGTATTTTAAGGGGACTTTGGCTTTCGGTCTCACCTTTTCTAGACCGGCTACCATGGCTATCCTGGGATATTCTGATGCTGATTGGGCACGTTGCCTGGAAACTAGGCGTTCCCTTATGGTTATTCTATCTTTCTCGGCGGGAACCTTGTCTCTTGGAGTGCCAAGAAACAGCCAACCGTCTCCCGATCGACTTGCGAGTCTGAGTATCGGGCAATGGCTAATACCGCCGCTGAAATCATTTGGGTCACACATCTTCTCCGTGAGCTTCACTCTCTACCACCAAATCGTCCAACATTACTATGTGATGACGGCAGTGCTCTGTTCCTCACTCAGAATCCGGTCTCTCATAAACGGGCTAAACATATTGATCTTGACTATCACTTTATTCGTGAACTTGTGTCTTCTGGTAAATTATATACCAAGTTTGTTCCAACCAAGCTTCAGGTGGCTGATATTTTTACCAAGAGTCTCCCGCGCTCTCAGTTTGAGTTCTTTCGAGCAAAGCTTCGTGTTGGCCCACCACCATTCAGCTTGAGGGGGGCTAACAAGCTACAATATTTTATTTACTTTGTGTATACTTCGTAATTTAGATATTCTTTATGTACTAAAGTGTAATATCTTTGTATATATATATTCTCTGCTTCCCTACTTTATGGGCAAGCACTACTTTGAATCCAAGGATCTCAATTCAGGAATTATCAATATTAAAATAAAATCAAATTAATGATCGTGGAATTATCATTAATTGCCATTTAATTGTGTTAATTGATATCGAAGAACACAAACACAAAGACATAGTAAATACAAACACAGTAATTATTCAAAAGTATTTCATTAATTATCAAGTAATGATTACAAAAGAATAATTATGAATAACTATGAACAATGATTTCTGTGAATCGAATTAATGTTGTTGTTGATGTGACGGCGGCTAGGGTTGCACGATTATGATGACGCTTGACAGCCGTAATATTGCTTGATTGTGTTCACCGAGATGTGAAACCTAGGACTCGTATTTATAGATGCTTTGAGTCGGTTAAGGAAACACCGGATCTCTTAGGATTTGTTATTGATTGGTTGACTTGTTTGACTTGTTGATATTGAAATCAT
>BJCO01464999.1:0-14184 GCA_018326465.1 Flaveria floridana | reverse complement strand
ATTGAGGTCTTGAGTCAAACATTTCTACTTTATGTACTTTTATCCTTTTTGTAATATATTAGGATGTGAGCTATGGCATGTCATAGTCACCTGCCAAAAGGCAATCTGCCTTTTGACTCTACATGGATTGTGTTGTCTAGTTCATGTATCCAGCTGGCCTTCAAAGTATGGCCGTCTGTAGGTTGTAGTATATAGTATCTCAAAGACTTGTAATGTATGCATGCTGAATACTTGTAACTTTGAATTTAAGAAGCAATATACAACATCCTTGAAAACCAACCACTTGTGTTGTTATCTTGTTCCTTCTTTCTGAGTTTACCTTTGTGTTCTTAGCATCATCATAACCGTTTCCCATTTGATCTGTTAAGTGTTCTAAATACACTCTCCTCATTGTGTTGCTGTGTTGTAAGTGCTAACCCTTCAACCAGTCCTACAACAATCATCTACATAAGCCCAGTTTATTTTGGCAACTGAACACCCTCTGGTAGACAAGGAGGCTGATAGACAAAACTTAATCAACTACCCAAGTGCCACAAGTCTCTATCAGGCATCTACACTTCTTCCCCGCTTATATGAATATGTTGAATTTGAATATCTTGAGCAGCTAGAACAATAAATCATTAATGAACAAAAGGCTGCTAAGAGAAAGATGAGTAAAGAAGTTGCAAAGTCAAGAGCCATCATCCAAAAGAGTCAAAAGAAGTCTGCTAACAGGAAGAGGATGATAAGCTTCTTGAAGCTGTGTGGATTCTCCGGATGGAGGCTTGGGCCAATATCTCTATCCATTTTGGACGAGCACATTAGAGTGATCAAGCACAAGATTAAAAAAGGAGAGCTTATGGACTTGCATTCTCCACCAAGCCAAGCTCCTCCTGAGGTTGAGGTTAAGGTTGAACCAATACAGGAAACACAACCTGGACCTTTAGTTGCATCTCAGCTAACCTCATATTCTATTCCATAGTAGGGTTCTGCTCCCTCTCCTTCTAAACATTTAAGAGAAGAAGACTCAACTGAGAGAGGCACCACAAAACAACCTGGGACTCAAGACCAACCCTCATGGATAAATACTTCAAAGAAAAAGAAATTGATGGCCATGAAGAGAGTATCTAAGAAGTTAAAGGCATCTACTTCTAGACCTCAAGATGAGTCAGAGCATCCTAAGGTAGTGCAACAAGAGGCTGCTCAACCAACTCCTACTCAAGCATAACCTCTTGCAACTGGAAGACCTAGCATGTCTTGGACTTTTGCTTCCAATCCAGACAGATGGTATGTCATCAGAGATCAAGGTGGTTAAGATGTCTACTTCTAGCAAGAAATGATTGATCTACCTCTGCATGATCTCCATGACATGAGAAGTTATTATGAGAGTCTGAAGAATCCGAACCAAATGATGAAGAATAGAATGGATATGATCCTAATGAGGACTGTCAACTGCTAAACAATCTTCCTTGTTTTGGTAGCCTAAGCTTAGGGGGAGTTTGTAATATATTAGGATGAATTTTTGTGTAACTCTAAAGACTCACCAACTTGTATGAGTTGGTGATAATGTTCATGCTTTTGCAACTATACGTGGAGGTCTTGAGTCTGTAACTTTCTACTTTATGTACTTTCATTCTTTTTGTAATATATTAGGATGTGAGCTATGACATGTCATAGTCACTACTCAAAAGGAAATATGCCTTTTGACTCTACATTGATTTTGTTGTCTTTCAATGTTTCAACTGGCTTTCCAAGTATAACTGGTTGTATAGTGTAGTATAAAAGTAACTCATGGTCTTGTATTTTACTTATGAATTATAATACTTGTAAAAGAACTTGAGATGAATATATATCATTCTTAAATACCATATATATTGTTCTTGAGTTCTGTCTCCTTGTTTGCTTGTGTTCTTTGCATCTTGTTCTTAAATCTTATTCCCTATTTGAACTGTTAAGTGTTCTAACACTCTCCTTATTGTAAGACTGATTGTATTGACTTCCCCTAATCGGTCCTGCAAGGCTCTATAAGCATGCTCCTACCCTCTTCCCAGTTCAAGAAAGCCCTGAGACAGAGGCTGTGGCAACTGAACAACCTCAGGTAGACAAGGAAGCTGATAGACAAAATATGATTAGCTATCTGAGTGCCACAGGACTCTATCAGGCATCTGTACTTCTTCCCTTATCATACGAGTATATTGAATTCGAGTATCTTAAGAAGCTTGAGCAACAAGTCATCAAAGAACAAAATGCTATTAAGCAAAAGATGAGGGAAAGAAGCTGCAAAGTCAAAAGCCATCATCCATAAAAGTCAAAAGAAGTCTGCTGATAGGCAGATGATAATGAGCTTCTTGAAGCTTTATAGGTTCTCTAAAAGGAAGCTTTATAGGACCCTAAGATTAGCTTCAAAGGGGAAACCTCGGTCGAAGTCCCAGTAATTAAACTTGTGAACCTTCAGACAGGAACTGCTTTAGCACCAAAATACGCTCAACGAGGCACCAGCTGGTGAAGGTGTCCCACAGCCTCTCTCTGGCCAGAGCTCAAGCGGTACACCCAGCGATGAAGGCCAAGGTTTCTCCACCCTGAGTCACATAGGCCAATAACTAACAAAAGGAATTGGATTATGACCTCTAAGTAGATTAAGGAGGAGAAAAGAGAGAGGAAGAGGAAGGTAAAGGGAGAGAGTTCAAATAGGACCGCCAGCTTTATGCATGCTGCAATCAGGGATACTCTCAGGCCAAACACTAAGGAGGATGAGTTGAGGGAAGCCAGATCGAACTACATAGGGTCAAGGAATGATAATATAGATGAAATCATCTCTCTTCTCTTGGAATAACTCAATGAACTGGTTGACATTAAGTTGTCAAAAGAGAGGAAGGAAGCTAAGGCTACAAAGTTGCTCCTCAAAATCAAAGAAAGAAGAAGAAAAAGACTATTCAAAGCTCCTACCCTTTCTCTGGTTCAAGAAAGCCCTAAGGTAGAGGTTGTGCCCACTGAACAAGAAACTTCAGCAGGTAGGGATCAACACAGGTAAAACATGATAACCTACCTGAGTACCATAGGCCTCTATCATGCAGCAAACCTACTTACCTTGCCTATGAGTACATAGAATTTGAGTACCTTAAGCAGCTTGAGCAAGAAGTGTTGAAAGAACAAAACGCTTCTAAGAGGAAGATGAATGAGGAGGCTGCAAAGTCAAAAGCCACCATCCGAGACAATCAGAAGAACTCTGCTGACACACTAAAGATGGTGAGCTTCTTAAAGTTGTATGGGTTCTCTGGAAGGAGACTTAGTCCAATGACTCTCCCACCATGGATGACCACATTAGAGTGATCAAGAAGAGATCAAGATGGGTGAGCTGCTTGACTTGCTTTCTCCATCAAGTCAGGCTACACCTAAAGCTATGATCAAGGTTGAACCACAAGAGATAACTCAACCTGGACCTACTGTTGTATCTCATCAAGCTTTATTTCTGACCCATAGCAGGGTCCTAATCCTTTTTCTTCTAAACCTGTGAGGAAAAGGACCCAACTGAGAAGAACAAATTAGGAACATCTAGTAGTCAAGACCAGCCTTCTTAGTTAAAGCATAGAAAGAGGAAAAGGATGGCCATCAGAAGGGACAAGAAGAAGAAGTCCAAAGCATCCACCTCTGCACCTCAGGATGAGTCAGAACATTCTGAGGGTAATCAAGAAGAGGCTACTCAACCAACTCCACTTATGGTAGAGACTCTTACTACTAAGAGACCCATCTTGTCTTAGGCATTTGCTACTAACCCAAACAGATGATATGTCACTAGAGATCAAGGGTTCAAGATGTGTATTTCAGGAAAAACATACTTGACCTTCCTCTATGTGATCCCTATGACATGAGAAGGTACTTTGAAAGTCTGAAGATCCCTGACCGACTAATTATGAAGAGAATGGTCATGATTCTAATGAAGACTGTTAATAGATGACGATCAATATTCAAAGTTGTCCTTTAGCTTTGCTAGCATCAGCCTAAGGGGAGTTGGTAAGGATTATACTTAGAGGCTGATGCAACTAAAGAGCTCTCAGCATGCACATGTGAAGTACAAGAAAGTTATTTCAGAATATTTAATAAAACTCATTGAAATACACTTAGTATCTAATCTTCTGAAGTCAATAGGCCTAATCTTCCAAAACCAATGATGATGTCTTCTGAAGCTTCAAGACAAAGTCTTCTGAATCGAAGAGACTAATTTCTTCCAAAGACAGAGAAGACATGCTTTGTTTGACACACCTTTGAAAAAAGTTGAACCACTTTTCCCTAACATATCTAAAGACTCAGCAACTTATATGAGTTGGTGAAAAGTCCATACTTTTATCAACTATAGATTAAGCTCATAGGGGTTGTTTGTTTGGGTCTTAATTACCCTCATCAGATGCAATGGTCTGACTCGATCAAAAACCATATTGTTTGGTTTGACCCAAAAGGCTTCCAAGTAATCGACGCCTCCTCTTTCCCTTCCATTAAGCTCGCCGACCATCACCAAGGCAACACTTAGCAGCTGTCCCTTCAACTCGTACTCACGGCCGCTCCTTTATCCCCGAACTTTATAGGTACGTCTTTTCTACCCTTGCACCACCACAGCACCATCGCCACCACCGTTGGGCTCCCCAGAGTGAAATCGATTGTATGTCGGGTGACCCTCAGTTTTGGTTGTTTAGGGTCGGCTGACCCTTGTTTATAGGTGAACCCCTCCTGACCTTCAACACCTTCTTATTAGTAGGGTTGGATGACCCTTGATTTTGGTTGTCCGGGGTTGGGTGACCGTCGCCACCATAGTGGCGTGGATGATCAAAGACTCCCCATACGAGTGGGAATTAAAGAACTAATATTTTTGTTGGTTTCAAGTAAGATCTCCATAGGATCTAAATGTTGCACAAGGCAGGAAAGTGATGGTCAGTCTGTTCATGATCAATTATTTATGTAATACAACGAGAACACTTTTTTTTGGAGAAATTTAAGAGGAAAGTGATAGCAAGTCTGTTCATGACATTGAATGGGGCTCGTAAGGCATTGAGCATATGACTACTTTGTGTGACGAGGTAGCAACTCAACTAATGTCAAATGCTTAAAACCAAAATTGTATGCAAATTATTAATTTCTAGTTGGATTTTAGTATGTTTTCAAGAAGGATTTATGTGTAATTTGGATCTTCTAATATGGTTTGTATTTTTTTAATAATTATTCATTATTAGGAGTTATAACCAAAAAGATAAAGTATATTCAGGAAGAAGTAATTCAGATTGGTAAAATAGTCACTCCACACAGTCATTCAGATATCTAACCAAACAGACTTAAACTGGTTCAACACTTATTGGTTCAGACCTCTTGTTCGTTCAGACCTCTTATTACTTCAGACCTCTTATTGATTCAGCATTTACCCATTCAGAAGTTGCCAAACAGCCCCTTAGAGTCTGTAATTTTCCACTTTTGTACTTTTATCCTTTTCGTATTAGATAAAGATGTGAACTATGGCATGTCATAGTTACTTGTCAAAAGCCAATCTGCCTTTTTACTTTACATTGATCTTGTTGTCTAGATTAGTGTTTCTAACTGGCCTTCAAAGTATGGTCGGTTGTAGGATGTAGCATAAAGTATCTCATGTATTAGTTATTAGATTCAAGATTTGTAACACTTTGTTAAAGGACTTGAGAGCAATATACAACACTTTTGAAAACCATCTTATTGTCATCTTGTTCTGTTCTTTATTGTGTTCTTTGTTTCACTTTAATCCAGTTCCTTATTTGATTTGTTAAGTGTTCTAAGTCTCTCCAAACATTTTGAAATTGTTACATTGACTCCTTTCACCGATCCTACAGCTATGTCTACCCTATCCTACCTAACTGACAACCTAATAGTAGGATGGAGGTATGACACTGATAGAAGACCCTGGTACTCTCTAGATCTCAGGGGCAACAAGAAGTATTGAATTTTCTAACCCTGAGATATTATGAGATTTTTCCTTTAGTTGACCTGCCACTTGCCAACCCAAGTAATAACAGGCAAGCTGAAGAGGATCCAGCTAAGGATGCTTGAAGAGTTCAAGAGAAGATCAAAGCTATATAGAAAAAGGCTAGCAGGGAAAATAATTAGTCAACTGGATATTGAGGCAGACCTTAAGATTAGCTTCAAAGGGGAAACCTTAGTTAAAGGCCTATAATTGACCCTATGAACCTTGAGGCTGCAACTGCTTTGGTACCCAGTACCCTCAGTAAGACACTAGCTAGTGAAGGTGTCTTACAGCCTCTCCCTGGCCAGAGCTCAAGTGCTACATCAAGTGATGAAGGCCAAAGCACTCTCCACCCTAAGACATAGGCCAGTGACTGACGAAGGGAAGAGGATCATGACCTATGAGTAGATTGAGAAGGAGAAAATAGAATGGAACATGAAGGCAAGGGGAGAGTGGACAAGTAAGACCCCTAACTTCATGAAAGTTGCAATAGCACAGCCCCTAGGCCAAACACTCAAGAGGATGAGTTAAGGGCAGCCAGATTGAATTATTTGGGGTCTAGGAACTACAACATTAATTAATCATCTCTATTCCCTTGGATGAGTTAAATGTACTGACTAACAATAAAGTGTCAAAAGAGAGGAAGGAGCCTGAGCCTGCAGAGTTGCTCCTCATATTAAGGAAGAAAAGAAAAGAAAATGACTTTATGAGGCCATTGTCCTCTCTCCTGTTCAAGAAAGACCTAAAGTAAAGCATGTGGTTATTGAACAAGAATCTCAGGAAGGTAGGGAACAAGATAGACAAAACATAATAACCTACCTGAGTACCACAGGTCTCTATCGGGTAGCAGACCCACTTCGCTTTTCATATGAGTACATTGAGTTTAAGTACCTCAAGAAGCTAGAGGAAGAATTATTAAAAGAATAGAAAGTGACTAAGAGGAAGAAGAAGTAAGAGGATGCTAAGTCAAGAGCCACCATCAAGTCAATCAGAAGAAGTCTACTGATAGATTAAAGATGGTGACCTTTTTGAAGTTGTATGGGTTCTCTGGAAGGAGACTTTATCTAATGTCTCTGTCCACTATAGATGAGCATATTAGAGTAAGCAAGTAGAAGATTAAGAATGGTGAGCTAGTAGACTTGGACTATCCACCAAGTCGGGCTACACCTGAAACTGTGGTCAAGGTTGAACCCTAAGAGACAACATAACCTGACCCTTGTGTTGTATGTCAGCCAACTTCATCTTCTGACCCACAGTAGGGTCCTGAACCTTCTCGTTCTAAACTTCTGATGGAAAAAGACCAAACTGAGGAGGAAAAAAAGGAACATCTGGTACTTAAGACTAACCTTCTTAGTTAAAGTATATGAACAGGAAAAGGATAGCCACAAGAAGGAACAACAACCTGGACCTCAGGATGGGTCAAAACATCTTGAGGGTCATCAAGAAGAGGCTGGTCAACCAGCTCCACTTCAAGTAGAGCCTCTTGCTGCTGAGAGACCCATCATGTCTTGGGCTTTTGCTACAAACCCAAACATATGGTATGTCACTAGAGATCAAGGGGGTCAAGATGTATATTTCAGGCAAAACATGCTTGACTTTCTATGCATGATCTCTTTTGCATGAGAAGATACTTTAAGAGTCTAAGGAATCTGGACAAAATGATAAAGAAGTGAATGGTCTTGATTTTAATAAGGATTGTCAACAAATGAAGATCAAGACTCAAAGTTATTCTTAAGTTTTGATAGAGTTAACTTATAGGCTGATGCAACCAAAGAGCTCTCAGCATGCACACTCAAGTACAAAGAAAGTTACTTCGGAAGATTTGACAAAAGCACTAAGAAATTCATTAAGTGTCAAATCGTCCGAATCTGAAAAACTATTTCTTTCAAAGCCAAAGATGAAGTCTTCCGAAGCTTCAAAACAAAGTCTTGCGAAGCCAAGAGACTAATTTCTTCTTAAAAGAGAGAAGACATTCTTTCACTGACACACTTTTGACAAAGGTTGAACATCTTTCCGCTGCCATCTTTGAAAACTCACCAACTTATACAAGTTTTGTAAGGCCCCATTTCCGGAGACCTTACAGTTGGACAATCATAGAATTATTATATAAAACAATACAGTTTTCATAAAATGTTGTAGCGGAATTAAGTTAACAAAAAACCATACATGCATATAATTAATGTTGTAAAATAATACATCATTATAAGTTAGGGTTAGAAAACAATCAATTAGTTGCATTACAATATAACAAAATCATTAAGCATGAACGGATGCCAGTCTAGCCCCGACGAATAGCTTCCCCCGTGTGCCATCCTCAGCAATAATTACCTACCAACTGAAAATGCATAAAAGTCAGCATTGCTCAGTGAGTTCTAGTTTTGAAAATAATAAAATACCTTGAATTATTTATATACGAAAATAACCTTCTTTAATAAAATAAATTACTTTTGGATGGGAGCACACATCACACGTACGTCCTAATAATATTCATTATAATCAACATTATCTTTCTTATACTTCCTTTCATTACTATCTTTCACTTTCCTTTCGGACCAATGTGCAATACCCCTAACATTGTCACGAAGCTGATACTGGGCTGAAGTCTATAAATAGACCCCTAACATTGTGCATGAAGCGTGACCCAATACCTAGCGTATGCTACAAGGTTCATGTCAATCTCAAAGATTGACCCTGTGTGCATCCTTCGGGTTAGCTAATATAAAACCTGGAAATTTTCACAAAATAAAAGAAAGAGAAATAATAAGAAATGAATAAAAGTATCTTGAAAGAAAGGAAAGAAGCATAAGTGGAAGGGTCAAAGTGTAAATAAGCACAAAACCCATTATTTTAATATATATATGGGAGTATGGCCGCCCATATTAGTACATACACTTGCTGTTGTTTGACAAATAAAGGAAGAAGAAGACAAAGCTGAGTTCTTCGGTTCTAGAGAGATAGAGCAGCTAAACTTGATCTTGGTAAGTAAATTTTATATAATTGGCTCGGTTTTGTTTATGTTTTGACTAACGAACCGAGAATATATGTTCTTATGTGTATATGTGTTCGGGTTTGTGTGTTTTAGACATATCTAGATGTTTGAATTCTTTGGAAAGTTCAAGTTGAAGGAGTTGAGCATTTGAGCATCCAAGGTGAGTTTCTAGACCCCGTATATTACTTGTTTTTAAAGATTTTGGGGCTAAAAATGTGTGTAAACATTTTTAAAACTTTTGTATGTATGACCATATGTATATATGCTTGTAGGTTGGTATTTTATGGTTGTGCATGATGTGTTAAGGCTTAGATTGGTAGTAAGAAGCTTAGAACATGTTAAGATGAGATTTGGGACTGAATAGTATGTTAGAAACATATAAGTAGGAGGTCATGCACCCAAACAGGGCCCATGCGCCTAATATTTTTGTCTTAGACTATTTCAAGTATGGTCATGCGCCCAAATAGGGCTCATGCGCCTAAAAATTTGACTTAGAAAGTCTAAGTATGTGATGAAGTGCCCAAATAGTGCCCATACGCCCAAGAGGCTCATGCGTCTAATTGTTGAAATTCCTAAGTACAGACACATGCGCCTGAATAGTTCATGCGCCTAAAGGTTAATGAAAAATAGTTTAGGGTCATGCGTCTGCATAGTGGAGAAACTCCCAAATAGTCCTCATGCGCCCAAATAGTGCCATGTGCCCAAACACTTAGAAAATTTCCTAATTTTTTGGGAAAATCAAAATTTTAGGGTTTGACCCTAGTTTGACCTATGGCCTGTTTTAGCCTATTTTAAGCATGAGTATGTGATGGTCTATGAATAGAATATGTATCATGATATGATGAATGTATGATATGCATATGTGTATGATGTGTTATATTTTATTGGTTTTCAAAATGTATATATATTATAATATAATATACGTTAAGTATTATGTTATGACTTTACGTAGTATGATGAATGTATGAATGAACATAATGTATAACGTAACGAAGTGAAAGATAACAAAGATGAAAAGTGAGACGCAATGTAAGAAAGAATGGCTTGCAAGCAAATAGAAAGGAGGTGAACGACCATGTTGTCTTTAGCTCAACTGTGTGGTTTAAATAACCTGAAGGATGCATACAGGGTCAATCATTGAGATTGACGGGACCCTTGTGGCATGCCCTAGGTGACTGGGTCAGCTTCGTGCAAAATGCAGTTCGGGGTCTATTTGTAGACCTCAGGCCTAGCATCAGCTTGGTGCACAATGTTCGTGTGCTATTTGATTATGTGTTTATAGTAGATTTAGATACTAATGTAATCAGGATGGAAAATGCTTAGGGGGTGAAGAGTAAAGTAAGTGGCTAATCACAACTAACCATTGTAATTAGGACTTACTATACTTGACGTAAACTGAGCTATTTCCTTGAATGACCGTGTTAGTGTTTAAATCTTATAGTGATTAGAGAATGGTTGGGGGTAGATCATCTAAGGCCTCTAGGGGTGGAGTACACGGAGGACGTGGTGCTAAACCGCGTGTTACTAGGAATAAGGCTAAGACTGCTGAGAGGGCCCGTGAAGAGCCGAGATGCATTACCAGGAAGGCGGTGATGAGAGTGCAAACTTAAGGACCCAGTGAAAGAGGCGGTGGTAGAGGAAGTCGATCAAGTCATGCAGATGATTCTGCCGTCTGTAATGACTGAAGTGATCAAAGCTATAAGGGAGGATGAGACGAAAGAGAGGAGAAGGACCACCAGAAGGGAGGAAAGGGAACGAGACGATTGTCTCGAGTGAGGAGGAGGAGGAGGAGGAGGAAGCCGGTGTAGGAAACTACATGAGGATGTAACTATAGGGCATTTCAAAGATGCAACCACCCGACTTTTGATGGAAATGGGAATGTTGCTGCTGCTCACCGCTAGGTGAGATAGATGGAAGCAATACTGGAGATTAGTGAGTGCAGGGAGGATCAGAAGGTTAAGTTTGCCACTCACTCTTTCGTTGACTCAGCTCTGTGTTGGTGGGACAATATTGTCCAAGCCGAGGGTAGCATGGCCATTGGCAGGATGAGATGGGGAGAGCTGAAGAAGTTAGTGATGAATTTTGTCCTCACTGGGAATTCGACAAGATAGAGAGGGAGTTCCAACAGCTGGAGGCAGGCACCATGACACACCAGCAATACACCACCAAGTTTAATGAGATGGTAAGGTTGGTGCCTGATTAGGTGACGTCGGTGTCGAGGAAGATCAAGAAGTACATTCAGGGATTGCCAACTAACATCCGAAGGCATTTGATCACTGCCCCGCCGGGTACTTTTCGATCAATGGTAGACCTGGCGGGTAGGTTGTACGATGAGAGGGAGGTGGCAGTAGTCAAGGCGAAGAAGACAGGTGGTGGTGACAGGAACTGGGGTGGGAAAAGGTTTGCACGTGGTGGTTTCACTCCAAACAACAAGAGGAAGAAGGTAGATGACCATAGGGTGGGGTCATCAAGCTCAGGGATAAAGAAGCGTGGTAAATGTGGGAGAGAGCATGCTGGTGAGTGCAGGCTGGTATTAAATGTTTGTTTCAAGTGCGGGAAGCCTGGCCACATCACTAAGGATTGTAGGGTGGCGAGGTGCTACAATTGTGGTGAAGTAGGCGACCTGAATCGGGAGTGTAAGTAGCCAAGGGACGAGAGTTCTGGAGCAAAGAAGGGCACAGAAGATAGAGGACAGAGGGCAACTGCTAGAGCATTCACGATGACGCGGGAGGAGGCCAGGGTAGACCCCGATGTCGTGTCAGGTATGTTTCTAGTAAACCAAACTTGTGCCTCTGTGTTATTTGATTCTGGTGCTAGTAGGAGTTTTATTTCTATTACTTTCTGTGATAAGTTATTTGTTAGTAGTAGAAGTATTAATGAGCCATTTGATGTAGAAACTTCTATTGGTAAGTCCACTAGAATTAGTGATATGATAGAGGATGTGCCATAGAACTAGAAGGTCATAGGTTTTCTGCTAAATTACAAGTGATGCCCTTAGGCGGTTTGATTTAGTGCTAGGGATGGATTAGTTAGCAACCTATGAGGCAAACATCGTGTGTCGTAAGAAGATGATTCGATTAATTGCACCTGATGGGAGTTCGATAACGGTTTACGGTAATCACGTCACTACGGTTCCAAAGGTGATTTCTATGGCGGTGGCAGAAAAGTGCATGGGATGTGGATGTAGTGCCTATCTGGCCTATGTGAAAGATATGAACGTGTTAGTGCCACAATTTTCTGACGTACCAGTGGTGTGTGATTTTCCAGACGTGTTCAGAAGACTTACCAGGTGTTCTACCTGATCACGAAATTGAGTTCCAGATTGATCTGATTCCCGGTGCTCAACCCGTTACCAAAGCACTGTATCGATTAGCTCCTACCGAGATGAAGGAACTGATGGATCAACTGCAGGAGTTGATGGTTAAAGGGTTCATTCGACCGATCATCTCTCCTTGGGGTGCTCCAGTATTGTTTGTGAAGAAGAAGGACGGTAGTATACGGATGTGAATCGACTACCGGGAGCTGAGTAAGTTGACGGTAAAGAATTGGTATCCGCTACCGAGGATTGATGACTTGTTTGACCAGCTTCAAGGCGCCAGTTGGTTCTCGAGGATAGATCTTCAATCTGGTTACTATCAGTTAAGGTAATGGAGCGAGATATCCCTAAGATAGCTTTTCGCACGCGTTATGGACATTACGAGGTTCTTCTTATGTCTTTTGGTTTGATTAACGCGCCAGCTGCCTTTATGGATTTGATGAACAGAGTGTGTTGGCCAATGTTAGATAAATCAGCGATTGTGTTTATTGATGATATCCTAATCTATTCGAAAAGTGAGGAAAAACATGCCGGCCACATACGCGAAGTATTAGAGACACTTAGGAGAGAGAGGTTGTATGCTAAATTCTCTAAGTGTGCTTTTTGGTTATGCCAAGTTCAATTTTTGGGTCACGTGGTGAATGCTAAAGGAATTAAGGTGGACCCGGCAAAGGTTAAGGCGGTAATGCAATGGAAGTCTCCAAAGAAGCCAACCGAGATTCGCAGTTTCTTAGGTTTGGCGGGATATTACAGGATATTCATCCAGGACTTTTACAAGGTAGCCTCACCTTTGACTAAATTGACTTGTTAGGATGTCAAGTTTGTGTGGGGTCAGGAACAGGAGTGTTCTTTTGAGGAGTTAAAGACAAGATTGAATCAAGCTCCTATCTTGACATCACCCAAAGGGAGAGAGGACTTAGTGGCATAGTCGGATACTTCTTATTCGGGACTAGGTTACGTGTTAATACAACATGGAAGGGTAATAGCCTATGCATCTAGATAGCTACAAACCCATGAAATCAATTATCTCACCCATGATTTGGAGTTAGCGGATGTGGTCTTTGCGTTGGAGATTTGGAGGCACTACTTATATGGGGCGAAGTGCACCATCTTCACCGACACAAGAGCTTTAAGTACTTCTTCGAGCAAAAGGATCTAAATATGAGACAGAGGAGATGGTTAGGGCTCATCAATGATTATGACAACGAGATCCATTATCATCCAGGTAAGGCCAATATTGTGGCCGATGCCCTTAGCTGAAAGGAGAGACCCGAGCTGATTCAGGTGAAGGCGTCTCAGTTAGTGATGACCTCGGTCATGATGACGCAAGTCAAAGCATTTCAAGATGAGGCGTTGAAAGAAGATCACCTTAACTCTGAAAGGATGAGACGTCTAGTCACGGAATTAGAAGAAAACACTCACGGGGTGAGAACCCGCTTTGGGAGGATGTGGATTCCCCGATACGGAGATCTAAGGGGATGAATTATGGATAAGGCTCATAAGACTCGATACTCCATTCATCATGGTGCCACCAAGATGTATCAAGACATGAAGAAGGACTACAGGTGGCCGGGTATGAAACGTGATGTGGCAGAGTACGTGAGTAAGTGCCTTACTTGTTGGCAAGCAAAGGCGAAACATCAGAAACCATACGGGAAGATCCAACCATTGGATATACCCGAATGGAAGTGGGAACATATCACCATGAACTTCATCACTAAGTTATCACACATGACGAGGGGGTACGCTACCATATGGGTGATAGTTGATCGTCTGGCGAAGAGTGGTCACTTCCTACCGATCCGCGAGACGTATTCATCCGAAAGATTGGCGGATCTATTCATCAAGGAGATTGTAGCTCGTCATGGTGTGTTGGTGTCTATCATGTCGGATCGTGACACCTGATTCACATCAAAGTTTTGG
>BJCO01464998.1:0-15800 GCA_018326465.1 Flaveria floridana | reverse complement strand
ACGAATGAAAGTAAGAAAGGCTTGCAAGCAAATGTATGGAGGTTCACACCCAATGAAGGGTGTTAGCTCAACTGTGTGCGGGTTAGCTACCCCAGAAGGATGCACACTGGGGTCCAATCCTTGTGATTGACCATATGTATGGAATCCTTGCCGCTTGCCCTAGGTACTAATGTCAGCTTCATGCATAATGTTCGAGGTCCATGAAAGACCTCAGGCCCAGTAACCAGCTTCGTGCACAATGTTCGGGGTATAGCACATGGCATTGATCCGTAATGTACAGGAAAAGATAAGTGGTGAATGTACTTGCCCTAGGTGTTGGAGTCAGCTTCGTGTACCATGTTCGAGGTCTATGAAAGACCTCGGGCCCAGTAACCAGCTTCGTGCACAATGTTCGGGGTATTGTACATGTCATCGAGCGAAATGAATGAACGTAATGAAAGAATGTATGAATTGGACGTTAACGAAATATCATAATAAAGAACGAAACGAGATCCTTGTCATTCGACCTCAGTATTCGTGGTTGTGTGCCATGAGAAGGGTAAAGCCTGACGAGATCTAGATGGGAAATGAATGATATTGACGAATGTTGAATGAACGAAAGTAACGAACGTAAAGAAAGATAATAATGATATTATCTATGTGTACGTATGATGTGTGATCATGTACGAAAGTATAGTATGATTTGAAAGAAAGTAAAGAACGGTTTTAACGAAAGTAAACTATTTTATTTATAAAACTAGAACTCACTCAGCAACACTGACTTTGATGTATTTCCAGTTGGCAGGTAATGTTGCTGAGGATGGCACGGGACGGCTACTCAGCTCTTTTTGGATGGCATTCTTTTGTTTAACGCTTTTGCATTGTAATACGAACAAGCGATATTTTGTAAGGAACGATGTATTATTTTGCAAAAGTGTATATTTAAAGGAAATGAAATATTTGATTTAAAAGTTTCCCCTGCATGATTTTAGTAAAGTTATATAATTATGTGTTTCAAGGGCGATGATCAACCAGCTGTAAGCGTCCCGGGAACGGGGCCTTACATTGTGAAGTAAGGAAGATGAAGTAGTAAAGGTGAAGTTGTGAAGTGAAGTGGTGAAATGAGATTGTGAAGATGATTAAATAGGTTATTTAAAAATAATAATGAATAAAAATAATAATGAATAAAAAACAAAAATAAAGTCGTCGAGGTGTTCTTTAAATTATTTGCATGAAAAATTGATAGTTGGTAAATTGTCTATATGAAAAATTGATCATACAAGAACTAATGTATTCATTTATATATTTTTATTAAAAAATATATTAATGAATTTATTTATATATTTTTTTAAACAATATATATTTTAGTTTAACCATCACTCCCTATATATATAAATCTAAATGGCTTCATCATCCTCCCTCATCAACATTTCTATCCATTACTTCTAACACCATTCACTATCTAAATGGCTTCATCATTCTCATTTGCTCCGTTTATAATAAAATTATACTATAACGGTGAAGTATCATATGATAGAGGCGTTCTTACATGTGATGAATCTACTCAAACGTGTTTATTTTGTTCAGTATCCAATGACTTATACAACTTTTGTTGAACAAATCTGTAATTATGCCAAGTTGATAAGCAATTTTATAGTGTCAAGCCCACACTATATTTTGAATATACTGGTTCTTCACATAATGCATTTGTTAGAAGTGAGAGTGATATGAACTTGATATATCACTTAGCCTCAACTGTTAGTAATTTTATATGTCAAATCCGTATAAAAGGATCGCTAATATTCCAACATGGTGGTTGCATGGATCTGTTGCATGTTTTTTCATTAATCCAAGAAACCACATTCCAAGTTAATCAACCGAAGCCCCAAAATAAACAACCGCAACTAAACAATGAAGATAATGTCTCAGATGACGATGTAGGTAAGTATCATATGTCTTTAAATTACTTTTTTATGTTAATGATTTTATCTAATATTAAATTAATCTTAATTTTACTTTAAATCAAGGTGATTGTCATGAAGTAACTGAAGAAAGTGAGAATTCCCCTTCAAACTATGACTCAGAAGAAGATGCAACAATTCCCCCATTACCTGAGCAACAGAGTCAGGGACTTACTAGATTCCCTGATTTGAATGTTGAAACTAGTGAAATGGATAGGGATTACATGCCTCTTGACAATTTTAATGATGGTTGAGATACAGTTCTGGAACAAGAATGAAAATGAAATATGTTTAAATATGTATTTCACAGACAAAACACAAGCTGACTACGCTGTTCGATTATGAAACATGGCATAAAACAGGGAAATTTATATGTCAAATACCAGACCACATGTTCTGAAAGCCAAATGTTATATGGCTAAGCATCCAAACAATGACACGCCCTTATGTCGTTGGACTATGTTAGCAAGAAAATGTAAGGATTCTAACTTGTTTAGAGTCACACAATGGACTCCTTCACATAGCTGCTTCACCAGTGTTTCACGCAATAACAACCGATCACTTAGATCTAAAGTTGTTGCGTCATATATCTACTAACAAGTTATTACGGATGTATCATTTCCAGTTAAACAAATTCAAGCTCTAATAAAAGAAAAGTTGCATGTTGAGATATTGTATGGCAAGGCATGGGTCTCTAGAAGAAATGCCATCGAGAATATATACGGTAGCTGGGATGATAACTTCAATGCTTCACCAAGATATCTTTTGGCGCTACAACAGTCTAACCCGGGCACTGCTGTACAGTGGTTTCATCACCCCAACGGGCCAGCGGATTGTGAAGTATTCAAGTATGTCTTTTAGGCCTTCCTCCCAAGTATTGAGGCATTAAAGTATTGCATTCCTGTAATCTCTATATATGCAACTCATCTAAAGGGGCCCTATAGGGGTAAAATATTAATTGTTGTTTCAAAAAACGTAAACAACATGATATTACTCATGGCGTACGCCTTGGTGGACGAAGAGACCAATGAAAGCTGGAAGTGGTTCCTTTAACAATTTCAGGAGAATGTACAAGATCCGATAGAGCGCAGAGTGTGTGTTATTTCCGATCGACATAGGGGATCCTACATGCCATGGAGAATCTAGATTCCTAGAAGAAGGCACACGCCTATCATCGATTTTATCTAAGACATATTAGAAGCAATTTAGCACAAAATTTTAAAAATCTGAGTTTGAAGAAGCTGTGTTGGGACATTGGAAGAACAACGCAAGAGAGGAAGTACGAAAGGTGTATGGCTGAGTTGAAAGCAATGAATGTTGAAGCATGGAGTACCTAAAGGCCATTCTAAAAAACAAGTGGACATTGCTTAATGATAGGGTTAATCTCCGATGGGGTAACCTAACCACAAACATATTCAAAATTATGCACAACATGTTACGTGGCGCCAGGATGCTTCCGGTTAAGGCTCTAGTTGAATATTTTCAAGAGAGACGTAGAACAATATGCTAAAAAACTACCAAAATGCATATAATTGCTCTACAGATTTAACCGATCGAATGTGGAGATTGTTCAACCAGCGTGAATAGAGAGCCCAAGGACACAAGGTCTACGCATATGATGTACAAGAACAAAGGTATATGGTGGAAATGATGTTTCAAACAGACGAATATGGCGGTGACCCTTACACCATAGAATTCCAGAAGCGCACGTGTTCATGTGGTAAATGGCAAATATTATGTTTCCCTTGTAGCCATGCCATTGCGGTTTGCCATTGGCTACATGAAGATCCTAAAAAAAGTGTTGATCTTAGATTCCATTCTGATACGTATCGTGCGCAGTACAACAACCATTTTCGGCTCGTGCCTCATATCCAGGAGTGGGAACATGCTGGTTGGATACTTGTTGGAGACCCATTAAGGATTACTATCGTAAGAGGCCGGTGACGTGCAAGAAGAATACGCACGAGATGGTTGTCAATTATCCCGAAGAAAGAACGACCCGTAGATGTTCTGGATGTAAGGAACCAGGTTACATGGTTAATAAGTGTCCCCACCTATAATGTTAGTCGGTCTAAATATTTTTCTTATAGTCTACTTTGTTTTCACTAACCACTTTGTGGTGTGTAATAATATTTTATATCTAATAAAGTATCTTTCCATCTTAATCAGTCTAATAATTTTAAATTATATCTCTCCAACTTCACACTATAAATACATAAGTTTATTTTCAATCTTCATATACTTATTACTCTTCTCTTCAATAATTTTCTCTTTTTGCTACAATGGAAAACCACTTTGAAAAAACAAACGATGGTGAATAACAATACCACTCTCAACTGGTTCAAAGAACATCAAATTAGGTGTCACAACCTTGGAGATGACTTCGCCTACCAAAGAAATACCCAAACGATACCGGGGCTTCCTCTTCATCCGTCCAAGAAAAATAACCGGATAACACAAAGACTATCTTTCCAAAAAGACCTAAATAGGCGTCTCCGTTTGAGGAGTCGGAAAACTGGTCTGAAAATGTTATCCAGTTTTATAAAATCAGAGATGCTGAAGTCTGCTATTTAAGTTTATTTGACTATCTTGATCCTCTTGATAAACAATTCTAGGGTACTCTTCTAGGGTGCCATAATAACGCTTCTTTATCACCATTAATAAGATTTAGTATTTATTTATTTTTTAAAATTTATATATTACAGTTTACAAAATTTCATGTATTTACATGCAGAATATCGAAGGTTGGATTCGTAGACTAATGCTTTGGAGGCGTAAACAACTTCTCCAAAACAACTATTTAAATATTCGTTGAACTATATTAATACTCTAGTTTTACAATCAACTTTTAATGTAGCCAACAGATACGTATGCAAATGAATTTGCAAGTGGGAAAAATAGGAATTTCCCCCCGTTATGGGAGGTTGATTATGTTTATCTGTCTTTATTAGTAACTTCAACTAAATGGTTACTTATTGGACTTGATCTAAACACTATTTGGTTATTCCAATATTGCTATCTAGAATATACGAGTGAGGAATACCGCAACATTATTTTTCCTGCTTTAATAAAATTTAGTGTGTATTTCTATGCGTTATTGGTGAACACTGGCTACTGGGAGAAGTCTGAGGGGGAGGAAAAACTAGTCAACTTTGACTTCACAAAAGACTATAAAAATCGATACAAAGGTTTTGTACTTTATAATTCAGGGGTGCACGCTTGTATGGTAATGGAACACCTAGTTATAGATAAACAACTAAAGATACCCTTAGATTTTTAGGAGACAGCTTTGAAGTATCGACGTTCCATGACAGAAAAATTATATTATTTTCGATGCGCGACCCCTTTTTATCATGATGCTTAGATTTGTATTTCGTATTGCATCTTGTATGTCATGTTTCAATAGTTTATGCCATATGTATTTAATGTTTGAGTATTAATAAACTTATGGATATGTTTTGGTATTAAAAATCCAAACAACCAACTTTGATCTTGGGTATGTCATTATCCGTAAAGCCGATTAAGGAACCTTAAACTTCATTACATAAACATTACATTGTTCTATTTAGATCAGTAAATTTAACATATTCAATACTTACAAATATACCAATATTTAAGAATTATGTTAGCAAAAAAAACTATTTTTAACATATTAGTTGAATTAGGGTAGGCAGTTGTAGGTAAAAGAGCCGCTCCTGCCAAGAGCGGTTCCTTCTTTGATGAAACATCCAATCACCACCAAAGGAGGAACCGCCCCTGCCACCGGCGGTTCCTTCTTCACTTTTTTTTAAACACTGTTCACTCAAAGGAGGAACCGCCCTTACCACTGGCGGTTCCTTCTTTACTTTTTATAACATCGTTCACTAACGGCGGGAGGAGCTTGGCCGGAGGATATGGCCGGAAAACCAGGAACCGACATTGTTAGGCGTGGTTTCTGACAAGAGAAAATGGCAGTGAAGGAACCGCCATTGCTACCGGCGGTAAGACCATTTTCCTCTTTTTTCAGAATTCCTTACCGTTTCCAACTTTTTTTTAAAAAAAACATAGCATTTTAAAAAAACAAATTCAGTAAATTTTTTCTTCTTTAATTTTTGGGTTTTTTTAATTGTTAAAAATGTTGTATGAGTGTAAATAGTTATTATATTAGTTGATGTTTTTTAAAAAATGCATTATAGATGAATGATTTTAAATATTTATTTTTTATGATTTATCTTGGTTGATAAATTTGAGGGTAAATCATTATTAATTTTTACTAAAGTAATAAAAACAATATACATGTAAACCCTAATGGCGAGATAGTTGGAGAGGTGAAAGAGATTGACAATAAGTTCTTTCAAAATTGACTATTTGTCCCTCTGTTAGAGGTGTTCCAGAAATGTCTGCGATCGAGTAAATAGCTCTACGAACGAATGGATTGGATTGACTTGGAAAATAGAAAGATTTGTACAAGTTAAAATATTTAGTTAGAATATTTAGTAATCAAATTTTTATATACAATGTTTACACATTAATGGTTTATTCTTTTCGCTGTCTATTTAATTTAATATATTCATCCAACCCGTGTATTACACGGGTTCTATCTAGTATGTATATATAAAGATTTGTGTCATTCTCTAGTGTCTTCTCATCGTTATTTTTCCGTTTGTCTCTCTTATTAAATTATGAGACACATGTCACTCTATGGTGACTCATCACCCTTATTTTCTCATGCTTCTCTCCTATTACATAATAAAATTAATAAATAATTTAGATATTTACAAATTTTTGTATTCAAAATTTTTGTTTATCATTAACTAAATTGTTCAATCTTATAAATTTTAACATTATTAATATTTTTTTTGTTTAACACGTGTAACATATGAGTTTTAACCTATATAAAAATAATTATAGTTGATGAAATCAATATGAATTGCAATTCGATTGAGCTGTAGATGAGTGGGGGTTTGGTTTATTATTGATTTTTGAAGTTTAAATTGTTTATTTGTTTTTATATTAGGAATATAATTCTTTGTATTCATTGTTGCATAAGAGAATTATTTTTTCATTGATTTTGGTATAAATCACTAATCGAATATTATTGATATTGGTTGAAAACATACATAGTAACTTGAAAGCACTAATTTTTCTTCGAATTTTTGGTTGAATCTATTGATTAAATTCATTAGATAAAAACTGATTTAGATAAAACTGTTAAATTTAAAACAATATTTCAATATTGCTTGATAACGTCTCAAACAAAACGACCACACCTGAAAAATTAAGATCTAAAGTGCCATCCTTTACAACCCACAACCATCATCCATTTAGAGAATTGTTTTCTAGTTTAGATTTAAAACAAGTTAAAAAATGGTTGTCCTCATTCAACAAGACTACATAATAGAATAAGCTTAAAAAAGAAAAAGAAAAATAATACTAGCATTTGTGGAACTTAAAAACGACAAGGAGGGCAAGACGTCCTCCTTATCAAAAGATATATTTCTTTGAGTTTTTTGGAGTTAGTGTCTTCTTTTAACTTGTATTTTTGATAAAAGTGTTATTGGTTGATTTAAAAAAAGAAAGAAGTATATGGAGTTGAATAGGAAAAAACGTATAAACTATAATGAGTTGGTTATAGATTAACAAAGAGATTGTAAAAATTAAAGAGAAATCAAGAAGTATGATAACATATTAAAAGGGCACCCGTTTTTAACACACACACTTTTTATTAAGTACTTTTTATAGCCAACACTTATCTAGTAAATAGTAAATATTGAAAAACACATATAAGTACGTTGAATAGCCTTTCAAAACCACCACGTTTGACAACCGGAAAACCTCTTCAATTCTGTCTCCAAAAACTGAAAAAAAAGAAAACCGATGAACTTCCTTTCCATCTAATCTGCTTCTGCTACTTACATGCAAATCTCTATCTCCCATCTTAGCCAACATAGTGATCAATAGATATCCTTAGTAAACAAGTTGCTAATATCAATCAAGTTTCCTGATGTTGGAGATGGAACTATCAGTCAATTGCAAGGTGAATGCCCGAAGAAAAAGCTACATTCCTGGTGCAATGTTTGGTCCATTTTCCTTCATTAATGTCTTTTCTGGAAAGGATGCTGAAAATGGCATGAAAAACATGGTTGAAGTTGCAGTTGCTTTCCGGATAATGCGGTTGCTCTATAAAGGTAATGTAGTAATGTAATTATATATGTGTATGTATGGTATGTATGCATCCATGCTTTTATAAGGCATTATAAAAGAACATGATGCAAGTTGCTTATGTTACTTGTAGAATGTGCATCATCAAAACGTAAGATTAGCATGGCCATCTTATCACCACATCATGCACAAGTCAAATGCATGCAACAAAAACTTGAAAATCAGCAAGAAACTAAAGAGTTCTTGAAGGTTAGAGTAGGAGGTGTTGATGATTATCAACCTGGAGAAGCAGATGTTGTGATAATATCAACAGTGGGAGCTGAATGCTCTGAGGTCAACACAAATCCAAAAAGTGCTCATGCTTACCTCACCTGGGCTAGGTGTGTAAATTCTATTAAGTACATGAATAACTTACAAATTTATCCAAACATATTCTTGCAGATAGTATCAGTAGCTTAGATTTTAGATTTTACTGAGTATGTTTGTAAGTTAAAATTTCAGATTTTACTATGTATGTATGTATGTTTGTTTGTTTGTTGTCTTGCAGACACTGTTTATGGATTTTAGGAGATGAAAGGATGCTTTTGAAGGGCGAGTCTGTTTGGAAATCCTTGATACCTGAGGCTAAGGCTCGAGGATGCTTCTTTCAGGCGGATGAAAGCGCGGACCTGGCAAAGGTCATATGTGAAGTTAACAAAGATCTTCATCAGCTTGATAAGTTACTTGGTGGGAAGAGTACACTCTTTCAAAATACCACATGGAAGGTAATTAGGCCTTTCTTTGTCACTTTAAGCATCAATCCGAAATCGATCTTCATTCGCCGTTTTTATATATGTAAATATCACGAGTATCTGATTCCCGCTATAATTTAAATAAATGGAAGCTCAGCTGTTAGATGTATTTTTTTTTTCTGTACATTAAGTTCACCATGTGCTCTACTTTCATTCTCCAGGTTTTGTTTAGCAGCATGTTTAGGACCTCGTTTTCGAAAATTGAGTGTTGGGAGGCTAAAAAATTAGTATTTCTGATGCTTCTAAAGCTTTCTAGTGGTTGGCGGCCAAAAGGGAGTTCTACTGCTGCTTCTGTTAGTAAAAGCTCTTATTTTGAACTTATAAAAGAATTCAAGGTTAAAGGACTGCACCTGGTATGTACAATAGATATAATGAAGGAAACACATTATACTCAAGTCTTAAAGGTTTGGGATATACTACCCTTTCATGAGATTGAAGGGTTAGTAAAACGTTTAGAAGGGATCATCGGGATGTATACTCACGAGTATATTGATCTTTGCAAAGCAAAATGCATTCAAAGGTACGTTAATATCGATCGCTGTTTCTTTCATGACACTGAGAACAAGTTTCTAACTTTTTGAATGCACAGGGGTTTCGAGTACAGAGAGTATCCAATGAATTGGCCTTGGATAACTGAAATTGTACAATATAGAACACATGCAAAAAACCGCTGTATGGATGGTGCCAATGGAAACGGCTGTATTGAAAATGTAAAGGTCCGTGAGAGTTTGCTATTAATGAAATTTCACTCTTTGTCAACCACGGCAGTCAATACTATTATGCGTGGATGTGATGGTGGGGATCTTGGGATTCCGTTTGAGCTAACAGAACAAGAGAGGAATGTTGTTTCTTTCAACAAAAGCAGTTTCATTCTTGGAAGGTCCGGGACAGGGAAAACAACCGTGTTAACTATGAAATTATTCCAAAATGAACAGCTACACCACTTAGCGTGTGAGGGATTTCATGTGGTAACGGAGAGTAAGGAGGAGGTTAAGCAGGATGGTTTGCATCAACTTTTTGTCACATTTAGTTCCAAACTTTGTTATGCGGTTAGACAACAGTTTGGTGAATGGAAAAGGTTGGTAAATAAAAGCGTATCCACCTTTTACTTATATGTATGTTTCTTGTCTTATTAAACTTACCAAACAATGGTTCAAGATGTGTGCAAGTGTATATTTTTAGCATATTTCTTTTTCACATGACATCTTGGAATGTTATTGCATCTCTGATGATAACTTCCTATAATATCCAGGTTAACATGTGGTGGTGATTTATCATCTCCAAGCTGCCTGACTCGTATTGACGATATCGATCAAATGATGTCGTCTGAAGATCTTCCGGATCAATTCGTTCATCTTCAACAGGATGTATATCCACTTATTATTACATTCCATAGGTTCCTGCTGATGCTTGATGGAACAGTTGGCACTTCATACTTTGCGAGATTTCCTACTGTTAGGCATCTCATTTATGGCAATAAAACCAGTACCTCAAGACTCAATGTGTTGGAACAATTTATGAGGTTCAAAGATGTTACTTATGAACGATTTTGTTCTGCTTATTGGCCTCACTTTAACTGTAAGCTCACAAAGAATCTTGATCCGTCCTCAGTTTATACTGAAATAATGTCTGTTATAAAGGGTGGATTATTAACAGACAAGGCCGCTAAAGGGATTCTTCTTAAAGATGATTATGTTTCACTTTGTGATGGCCGGACTTCCGTTTTCGATGCTCAAAAGAGAGAAATCATTTATTCCATTTATCTTCAGTATGAGAGTAAAAAGGTGGAAAATGAAAATTTTGATCTGGCTGATTTAGTGAATGATCTTCATCGAAGGCTTGAAGTGGAAGGGTACAAAGGCGATATCATGGATTATGTATATGTTGATGAGGTTCAAGATCTTTCGATGAGGCAAATTACGCTGTTTAAATATGTGTGTACAAATGTTCATGAGGGATTTGCTTTTTCAGGAGATACCGCTCAAGCTATAGCAAAGGGTATTGATTTCAGATTTGAAGACATAAGGCGCCTCTTCTTTGAAAAGTTTCTTTTGGGTTCTGGAAAGGGACAAATCTCCAAGATTTTTCAATTGTGTGAGAATTTTCGCACGCATGCTGGAGTTTTAAATTTGGCACAGAGTGTTATCAACCTTCTTTGTCACTTTTTTCCTTTGTTTGTTGATGCCTTGAGGCCCGAGAGTAGTCGAATTGGAGGGGATTTACCTGTTTTGCTTGAAACAGATATGAATAACAATGCCCTCAACTTCATATTTGAAAGGAATGGAGATTGTTCCCAGCTGATCACCGAGTTTGGGGCTGAACAAGTTGTTCTAGTTCGTAATGAATCTCTCAAAGAGAAGGTTGCCGACATTGTTGGGAAGAATGCCCTTGTTTTGACAATCATGGAATCTAAAGGCTTAGAATTTCAGGTAAAACACTAAACTTATATCTGGTTTTCAATTTAAAGATGAAAGCGAGTATTTAACTATATTGAATGTGTTGTAGGATGTTTTGTTGTATGACTTTTTCACTACATCACCTTTCTCGAATGAGTGGAGGATCGTATATAAATATATGAAGGATAAAGATCTGCTCAGCTCGCCTTTTACTGCACTGTGTGCATGCTTCGATATGCAAAAGCATGCTGTTTTATGCAGTGAACTGAAACAGTTGTATGTGGCAATTACTAGAACAAGGCAGAGGCTGTGGATTTGTGAAACCGCTGGTTTTTCTGAGCCAATCTATGATTACTGGAAGAAGCTGAACCTAGTTGAAGTCAAACGTTTGAATGATTCATTTGCTGACAAAATGCAAAATCCAAGCAGTAAGGAAGAGTGGAGATCACGAGGCTTTAAGGTCTGACCTGTTAATAAAATTAGTTATCAGCGAATTGGGTTTTGGGAAATCTCTAATAACATATATACTTTGATTGTTGCAGCTATTTTGTGAGAACAACTTCAGAATGGCGCAAACGTGCTTTTCGAAGGCTGATGATGAATATTCTGAGAAACTTTCTAAGGCCTATCATCTCCGTACAATTGGTGGCAATGCCCGGGCTTCACAGCCCGAAAGGAAGAAGCTTTTAAAGGATGCTGCTGACTTATTTAATTCTATTGGCAAGAGAGGGCTGGCTGCTGAGTGCCTCTATGAGATAGAGGATTATAAAACAGCTGGTATTTATTTGTCTTCTTGCTTATTCCATCTGTTGTAAAATCCACATATTCTGAGGTCAAAAACTTTGCATTTATAGCTATGTTAACAATCACTTGCTACCCTAATCTTAAATTTTTGAAACCCGAATCCTGTTTTTGGGTTATTATGTTACCCTAAATAGAAAAATAACCACCATATGCTACTTTTAAATGCATTTTCCCACTTTCAGTATTAGTTAGATTGACTTGTATGTTCTAAGTCTGTAATAATGTAATGGTCTAGCACGTGTTATGAGCATTCTAATGTTATGTCTGTAAGCATACACCTAACATTTTATGTGTCGAATTGACCTTCATTGTCTGATGGTCACATCAATAATGGAATTTTTATAACGCACAGGTTATATTTACAAAAGTGAATCTATGTCGGAGGAAGCAGGAAACTGTTTTTTTCTTGCAAGATGCTACGAGCTTGCAGCAGAAGAATATAAGAAGGCTGGAGCTTTTGCCAAGTGTATTTCTGCTTGTTTCGATGGAAATTTATTTGAAATTGGTTTTGAGTTGTTAGGCTTCTGGGGAGAATGTGGCAAGGCTGGACTACAGTTTTTGCGCAAAGGGGCCCGTTACTATTTTTTAATGAAGGATTTCAAAAGTATGATTAAATTTGTACGATGTTTTTCTGAAAAGGATGAGATGCGGAGTTTCTTAACCAAATGGAAATGTTTTGATGATCTTATATCATTGGAAAAGGAATGGGGAAACTTTGAAGAAGCTGCAAAGGTGATAAAAAAAGGTGCTCGTCACTATTATTCTATCAAGGATTTCAAAAGTATGATGAAATTTGTACACTCTTTTAGTGAAAAAGGTGAGATGCGAAGTTTCTTAACTGAGAGGAGGTGTTTTGATGAACTAATATTTTTGGAAAAAGAATGGGGTAACTTAGAAGGAGCTGCAAATGTGATGCACACAGGTGCTGATTATTATTTTTCGATCAAGGATTTCGAACGTATGATGAAATTTGTTCGCTCTTTTTATGATAAGGATGAGATGCGGAGCTTCTTAACTAAGAGGAGGTGTTATAAAGAACTTATATTATTGGAAAAAGAAAGGGGAAACTTGGAAGAAGCTGCAAAGGTGAGGCACGAAGGTGCTCACTACTATTTTTCTATCAAGGATTTTGAAAGTATGATGAAATTTTTACGTGCTTTCTATGATAAGGGTGAGATGCGGAGTTTCTTAACTGAAAATAGTTGCCTTGATGAACTTATATTGCTAGAAAAAGAATGGGGAAACTTTGAAGAAGCTGCAAAAGTTGCAAGAGTGAAACCAGATCCTGTGCTTGAAGCGGACCTTCTTCACATGGGTGGACTTCACAGAGAATCATCATTACTAATCTTGTGGCATGTATTTTCGAACTCTGCGATTTTTCAAAACATAGAGCAACCATTTACGCAGAAGTATGAATTACTAAAGAAGGCTCTTTCAATTGCCAGACGAGACTCTGATATCTTCTATAAGTTTGTGAGCCAAGAGACAGAAATATTGTCACATGGAGAAACCGAGGAAGAATTATTAGAAAAAGGTCTGGAGTTCATATATTGCTACAAAGAAAATGCTTTGGATTTGAACTCGGAATGGGTCAAGACAGATAATGAGATCAAGCAAATTGAAAAAGATGTGATCGACCGGATGTGTTCCTATTTAAAATGCGCAAACTGTCAAAGCAAGCTCCTATTACTGGATGAAGTATGTGGTGAGTTTGTAGAGGCTGTGAAGATAGGTAATGAAGATGAAAATTCAATAGAAGCAGCAATGAGCAGACTCTGGTATGTCTTCTTTGGATCTCTTTGGGCTTGTGGTACAAGAGCTTGGCCGCTGAAGGACTTTAAGCATAAAGCTGAGCTCCTGAAAGATGCATCATGTGTGACGGATTATCCTGATTCACAGGATTCTGCACGGGTGCACACAGAGATACATGTTTTATCAGGTGAAGAAATTAGCATATCCCAGCTGTGGAGAAATTTGAGGGAAACACCAAGAGAAAGAAGCCTTAGAATACACTTTTTAATTTCGCGAAGAATTCTGGAAGTTCATCTATCCTCACATAGCAAGGACTATGCTAGTATTAAATCACAGGTTGAAGAGGAGACGATTAAGCATTTAGAAGGCGCATTATTGGAAAACATTGTGTCTGTTGAAGGCTTGATTTACTTTTGGAGCTATTGGAAAGAAATGATATGTGAACTAATGAACTGGAGCTATACAGGTGTTCAGGATTGTAAAACCAGTAAAGTATATGAGGATTTTATTTTCAATTATTTTGGGGTTAGGAAGTATGAAGTGGATAAGTATGGTGGATATGTTGTACTGGATGCTGAAGCCCAGTGGGTCAAAGAAACTCATGGTATTGTGATTAGGAATGGGTATTTGTACATAATTCAGGCGCATCATTTTTCATCAGCGTCTTCACAATATTGGTGTTCAGAACTACTTTTTGTTGCTGAGGAAGTGTGTGGAAAGCTTCAATCTCTTCATGCCTACCTAACTGAGAAAAACTTATCCATACATCAGCAGACCAAAATTCTTATGTGCTTGTTTCAAGTAGTAAAATCTCTGCAAGAGTTTGAGTTTCCAAATAGTAACAAACATGCTACCTTGATTGTAGATAAATATTTTCAACCTTGTTTGGATCACTTCTTGCTGAATGTCTTTCACATCAACTGGAAACACGCACAGTCAAAGGAAATGATATGTATGAGAAGGAATGAAACGTTTCTTAACATGCTTAAAGAAGCAATCAACATAAACTTTAACTCTCTGAAAAGTCTAACATACGTGCAGCTGGGCAGAATAGCAGTGTTTCTTCTAGGATACAAGCCAACTGGTTTTAATGCTGATGCTGAGCGAAAACTTGGATCTTCTTCTCTGAACTGGAGAGATTTATTTAGAAAACTGATGAACAGTGATAGATCAGTTTCAAAGAATGAAGATCTGGCTATAAGTTTACATAATGTACTGAAAGAAATGTTTTCTGCAGGTTGGCGGAGAGTCAATGACTGTATGTCACCATCTTGCTTCTTATATCTTATGGATCGGCTTCTGATCTTATTATTTTGCTTTCGTGGTTATGTCTTCACAACACGATCATCTTGTGTTGAATGGCTTAGTTATAATGAATGGGGAATAGACTCCAATGGAGGTTCCGATACAAGCTTGGATATGATGAAGAACATCTATCACTCTTTAACTTCAATGGTTAGCGAAATGTTGAATTCCCAGATTGAGTTGATGGAATGGCTCAGCAGATCAAAGGAGCCTGAGTCATTGTACCCTTTTTTGATATTGAGATTAACTGTTCTTCTTTCATTATTATGTGCAAATTCAGGACGGCATTATGATAATCTGTCTCATCAGTTGGGACGTGTTTGTTTCATTTCTTCACTACCATATGAGTTTCGTGCGGCACTAATCAATGGCATAAAGGAAGATCGTCTAGTCGATGCTCTTGCCATTGCTTGTAAAAAGATAGATGATCCCCTTGTTGTCGTTATGAGTTCTAAAGTAGATTTCCCAAAGGTCCCATGTCAAAATGCCAAATTTCTGGACATGGAAAAACTTGAATTTGGTCAGGACCAGCTCATAGAAATGTTGTATCTTGACAACTGCAAGGATGCTGCTAGATGTAGTGGTGATGATGAAGCTCTAGTGTCTGAGGTTCCCTTTTGAGCAACTGATCACAAGCATACAACTGTAGTTTTGTGTAAGTGCACTTGATG
>BJCO01464997.1:0-17093 GCA_018326465.1 Flaveria floridana | reverse complement strand
TAACTAAAAACATGTCATTTCATTACATTACAACATTCGTTTTCATCTCAAAATACAATGACATGTCAAAATATGGATGCCAGCCTCAAAACGCTCTTAGTAGCTTATGCATCCATGCCTACAACTCCTCAGCATCAAAAGAATACCTGCCAACTATCATGCATGTAAAAGTCAGCGATGCTGAGTGAGTTCTAGTTTTTTATAATAAAATACCTTATTCCCTTTAAAAACTATCTTTACATTCATTCGTGGCCATACAACATACGTACACTCAATCTGTGATCTTCATTCGTTTCGTTCCTTTATTTACTTTCCTGTTTATTTATCATTCATACTTCTCACTGCCTTTTACTTTCTTTTCAATTACTGTCTTTTCATACTTTACATTCATAAGATTGTCATACATCATACATACATTTTGATAATAATTATTATTATTTCTTCATCATCATTCATTCATTCATTCGTTTCTTCACTCATTACTCTTCATTGCTCGAATCTTGTCTCATGCAATATCCCCGACTCATGCTCGAAAGCTGATGCTGTGCCGGGGCCTATACACAAACCCCCAACTCATGTCCGAAGACTGACACAGCACCGGGATACGCGACAAAGATTCCCTTCGAGTCAATCACAGGGATTGAACTCCATCAGAGTCTGTTGCAACACAAAGTCGCTCACCTCATTATATCGTCTCATGCAATACCCCCGACTCATATCCAAAGACTGATACTGTGCCGGGGCCTGATAAATAAACCCCCGACTCTTGTCCGAAGACTGACACGGTACCGGAGTACGCGACAAAGATCTCATCTCTCTATTTTGTCTCATGCAATACCCCCGACTCATGTCCGAAGACTGATATTGTGTCGGGGCCGGTAATCAAACCCCCGACTCATGTCCGAAGACTGACACAGTACCGGGGTACGCGACATGGATCTCATCATCCATCACTTTCATGTTCACCATTTATTATCTCATGTGTTCATTTCGTACTCTATCGTATTCGTTCGTTTCGTACTTTATCGTTATCTTTCACTTTGTTACATAATACTTTACGTTCATTAATTTATTTGTTCATACCTCACACCACGTAAAGTCATACATAATGTATTATAAAACATAATACGTATGTTTTGAAAACTCTTTGACGAAGAAAGAAAAAATATCACTTACACATATACACATCATAATTTGATCACATCACCGTGCACACATCAAGCATAAGTCATCACATCATAACAAGGCCTACCTCCTTATTTTACACCTTAACACTACCTAGGAAATCCTAAGACCAAAATGGGTACATGGTACTTTTCCAGATGTATGGGCATAAAACTTCTAAGTGTAAAATAGTCTGGGCGCTTGGGCACTTTTTGGGCGTTTCTGCCCTCTTTGGGCGTTTCCCCACTATGCAGGCGCATGGACACCTAGCCGTTTTAGCAACTTGGGCGCATGGACACTGCTGGGCATTTCTGCCCTGTTTGGGCGTTTCGCCACTATGCAGGCGCATGGATACTTATACTTGATCATTTATACTTAGACGCATGGCCCTTTTGGGCGGTTAGGCACTATGCAGGCGCATGGCCCAACACTTGGCCAATCTGGGGAGGTACCAGATAGTTGGCTACTATTCAGACGTTTTGGTCTGACTTTGAAACATTCTAAGGCTATTTTAGACTGTTGGGGTACTAATTGGGCGGTTGGGAACACTGTTTAGGCGTATGGCCCCTTTTGGGCCGTTGTAACCATTCTGAGATGTTTTCTATGCAACAAACACCACCCGATTATCATTCTAACACTACCCAAGCATAGATCTAACATACCAGGGGCACCTAAACATGCTAAACATCTACACTAGCCCATAATCATACTCTAAAACATGCATACATACATCATTTTTGAACATAAGGCTGTAGAACCACGGTTACTTTCAAAATGTTTACTTAGTATGCATAATAGCCCTGAAAACGTTGAAAATCAGTAAAAGAGGGGTTCTAGAAACTCACCTTGAAGTAGATCTTCAAGCTAAACACTTCCGCTAGCAAATTTAACTTCAAGTTCTCGAAAACCAACTCTAAAAGATCAAGAATTTGGTCAACCACTCATGAATTCGGTTAAAAGCGAACATATACTCATGAAATCTGACCTTTTACAGCTTCTTCTTCCTTTCTCTCTCTAGAACCGAGAGCTTTTCTTGTTCTTCTTCTTCAACCGAGAGCAAAAGCAGTTTTCTGCTTTAAAGTGGGCGACCATACCCATTTTAGTATAAAATATTAGACTTTTGTACTTTGTACACTTTATCCCCCTCCACTTGTGTCCATTTTCTTTTCTTTCTATTTAGTTTTCTTTTCCTTTCGTTTAAATAAAAATTCAGGGTGTGTATTTTCTTGTGTCCATTTTCTTTTCTTTCTATTTAGCACCTTAAAGCCCTTGGCTAAGTGCTCCAATTGCTTGAAATTGAAATACACATGATGTGGCATCATACTCGGGTGGTGTAGATTGCACTTATTACACTCTGGACAAGTTCCGGCATAGTACTTCGTTGCCAGCATGGCAGCCAAATATCCTTTCACGACCTTGTCCTTCATGTCCATTTAAACACCATCTACCTTACCCGATTCCCTAACATCCTTCTTCGTCTCACTAGCTTTCTCGAAGCTCTAAGACGGACTATCTTGTCGGCCGAAGTACATGTATTCAGTATTGTACTCTAAATGGTTGGGGTGCAGCATCAACCATCACTTCATGACTATATACTCAGCCCCCTGATATGCTTGCAACCCTTTTTTATTTATGTGTCATAATTGTGGCACCAGCTTTGCCAGCTTATGGAATTGGTAGGCATGGGCGTCATAACCACATCCTACCATTGCATGATTCCAAGACACAAGATCTAACTTTTCCATCTAGTCCACAAGATAGTACTCCTCGGTTACCAAACCTTTAAGCTTATCCAAAGTCATAGCCGTTACAACCTCCATACCTCGAGCAGTGTTTGGGCATTCTACTATGTTAGTTCTTCGCCCACCGATGAACAGACAACACAGTTTACATTTTGATTCTTAGCGTAGATTTTGATGTCTACATCAGTTCTAATTTTTAATGCAACAGGTCAGGTTTGTTGCTCCAACTTTCCCGTCGTACTACTTTGTCTTGCACGTCATGAACTCCATGTACATACAACCAATCATGCCTCTGGTACCATTTCCTTCCACATTATCAGTCCCACAATGTCCAACTCCGAACCGCAATGATCATCGCATAACCCAGTTCAAGCACATCCTTAGTATACCGAAGATGTTTATATATAGGGTTCCCTGTAGCGTTCCCACCGCACCAACGATATACCAAGAATGACACGTAAACTAGTTATATGATATCCGCTTATTCCATCAATCGTAATACTCGAACGTTCAAATAACCATTGCCCCAAGTCTTAAGATCAGTATGAACAAAGCAACATAGATGCAGGGAGTCTCACATCCCTACTTCAACTCTTCGAAGACCAAGTACATTTTGAAAATGTAATCAATTTCAAGGATCATAGAAATAAAATAAGGAGCAACTTCTCATAGCTACTGGGCTAAAACATCACAGTATGATTCCTATAAATGCTCAATATTGATTTGTAGTTATGAAAAGATAAAAGAGATAGATGTTTCGACGTCATTGATTGTCATAAGAACAGGAACTCCAATGTCCCATGTGTAGAATGGAAGATTCGTACTAACTATGACGTTATCCCACGAAAGGGTTTGCTAGATTTCGGATGCACTCCAAATTGCCATTACGCGTGCACCCGTAATGGTAATTTGCTTTGCATGGTCACCCTAGCTCCCCCTGCCGGAGCCAGCGCATCTTGTCAAGTATAGAGTGTTATCCATGATTGGAGAATCAAGGATATGATCACGAACCAAAGGTTAAGTAACCAAATTTATAAAGAGGAATTGATTAAGAAAGCATTCACTTGGGTAATGAATAGTCAAAAGAGTCCATTTAGTATAGTCCAAAATCTAATAAAGTAGTCATCAGACCGAGTACGCCATGGTTCTTGTCTGTTGGTGCCATGTTAGCTAGCGTGTTCATCTCCTAATACTCAACTCACAACATAGGTATCACCAGTAGACTCATATAATAATGTTGGCTTAACAACCTATGTCATTTAAAAATCCTTATAGCCGCACTTATCAATCCAAACCACATAATAGTCAAGGCGCATAACGAGAGGATGTCCTTACCTAATGCTTTCTTAAGGCACACACAGATGATACAATGACCAAAATTCTCCAAATAAGAAGATCACATATAACACATAAGGCAGGCTACACAGGTCAACAGATAATGCACATAGAATATTCACATGTATAATAGTACACATATAATCCTATGATGCATACTTCATGTGGGTACATAGGTTATAGTCTAGGTTGAATAATCCACCTAAATCTCTATAACCAATGGCTCTGATACCAATATATCACACCCTCAATAGAAGCGGAAACACGAGGATGCGACAGACGGGAACTTCATAACACATTGGGGTCCAAGAGAATCACTAGAGGCATTCTCCGTAAATGGTCATGACGTCACCCGACACATAGGAACACGTACCAAGTATAGTCAATCCCAAATCGGCATACCATAAATGCATAAATAGTCAAAAGTTCCATTTAGGAACAAGCAAGCACAAGTACAAAACAATCCTATATATAAAACCAACAATTACAATCCAACAATCAAACAATCCAAAACGAGTCTAATATTCCCTTGAAAAGTATATTGCTCCCAAGAGAGCGGTCTTGTCTAGAGTCCAATGTCAAGCACCTAAGCCTATTTACCTGAAAAGACATGCTCTAAAAGGTAAAAAATGTGGGTTAGTTCACAGGTTTAAAGTATAAAAATTATGCCGTGTATAACATGTAGAAAGGTTGTATGTGGATAAGAGTACATAGCAGTAATAGATATCAACAGAATTTATAGTCAGTCCAAGTCTAATTACCCGGATTATATTCACCTAAAGTCACGCACAGGCCAAGTCTGTCCGACTAGTATACCGACGATAGGGGTGGGGGTTTCAAACCGTTACTGCTAACAATACCTTTCCATGACATCCAAGTCACAATAACAAGCACAAGTCCAAGTACACACTCATGAATGAACATCTAGACTCAACCCATGACCCAAACCATATACATTGTCCCAAAATAGTCTTTAAGACACCATATAGTCCAAAATTATGAGCATGGTTTTCACCCAAGTAAAACGCATTAAAAAGGGGCCATGAAACTCACCTCGAAATAGTATAGTCCAAATTCCACAACAACAAAGTAAGCACTAAAAGTACAAAGTTATAAAAAAGATTACAAAAGAACAAAAAGCATGACCAATATGGGTGTAATCCTTGTAACCAAATCTTTAATGTTCATCACGCTTCTTAATTTTGTGAAAACATGATTTACTAAAAGGACAAGTCCAAAGTCAGATTTAAACTTTAATTTTGTCACGCTTATGGTTTTAGTTGTCGCTTTATATTACTTTATTAACGTCCGTTGGTGCACATCAATTTGTCCATACACAATGAAATAAAGATATTATTATTTTATCCTTTTAAAATTAACTTAATCACTTTTAATTATAAAACTTGTCTTCATTAGATTATTTAGTTTCAAATTCTTAATTTTAAGTTTAATAGAAATTTTCAGCATGAAGAGCTGATTGCGCACCAGTTTTGGATAAACTGGTTGGAGGTCAAAACGGTAACGAAATGTTGCGTAATAGGAGTCATTAGAAAGATAAGACTATAAATTTAATTCCAGAAAAATAATCATCTCAATTGGATAAAATATGAGAAAGATATGACTCGACAAACACAGACCAACCTGCTGCCCAGATTCGTATGTTTTGACCTTCAGTTTTGTGTGTCACGTTCGGAGGACCAAACATTCACGAGTCCATTTGGATTAGTTAGAGGACTCATTTAACTTGTTTTTAAATACAAAATTCAACCAATTTGAACTTATTATTTCCAAGTTATGACCTGGACAAAACATTCTATTTTTCCGACAGCAAACTGTTCAGTTTATTAGTGTTGTTTCTTTGCATCCCAATCCTCCATATTTCACCCTTTTTGACCCATGTACTTAAAGAACGTTTATTACATATTCCAATTGACCAAAACTTTAATTAAACAATATAATAATTTCAATTTTCAGTCTCAAACAGTCAGTTGGATGTTAGTCTTCTGGTTCGCATCATTACTTAATCGTTCCGTAGTTTTTGATTATCCAGCTCGTTCATTCGATCAAGAAACAAAATGAATGATTTTAAAACGATTTAAGAGACCAAAATGTCTATTTAAATTAGGTCACACAAGATTACAAACCAATTTTCAATAGATTCAAGGATATTCAAAGATCAAAGATTAGGGTTTTACCGGGTAGAGAGTTCAACACTCGTAACACCTAGATCTTCACGATCCAATGCCCAAAACCAAGAAGAAAAGATTATTAGATGATAATGTTTATGTTAGATGATGAAAATCATCAATAACATGATTAAAGAAGAACTAAATCATCAACAAAATGACTTTTCTTACCGATAATGCGTAGAAGACCAATGTTTCAACAAGATGAGTGCTTGAACAACAAAAATTGATCAATAATGAGGAAGATGATGATGATTCAAGATGAAGATGATGAAGAACAAGAGAAAAACATGATAGCGGCTATGGTTTTCTCTAGAGAGAAAACTTGGAGCAGAAGCATAAAAAAATGAAAGAATGAGAAAACAAGGGGAACTCCCCTCCTTATATAAGGATTCGGCCAAGGGGGCCAAGGCTGGGCCTCCCGAGTCCGTTTCTTTTTTCATCCAATTCCGTCTTGTTCTAATTCACGTGTTGTCCAATTTTAGTGTTTTTTAAATTCTCCTTGTTAATAAGATTCCAATGGACTATTATATGCTATATAAATTATTTAATTTATATATTTTTAAATTAAATTATGTCTATTTAGTAGGCTTTAGGGAAGTCTGCATGTTCGATTTTTGTTTTGTTTTTAACATAGATTTTAATACTTTAAGTTTTAACAATTCTTGATCAAGCCCAAGGTACATACTCATCGTACTAAATCCAAACCGGTAAATGTCTCACTTCACCAACCCTAAGCCCATTAGCACATATTAGGCCTATATTGCATAGTTCTAGAACTTAGTGTGTCTACATGTGTCTAATGTACCATTCTCAGACCAAGTCAACATTAGGTCAACAATCAAGTCAAAGTTAACAAGTCAAAGTCCAAAAGTCAAAGTCAACGGTCAAAGTCAATGGTCAATACACCTATTTTGGTGACGGATGTCACACGTCATTCCTACTATCAAAGAGACATCTATCCCTCATTACCAAGTTCCTAATCAAAATCAATTCTCTTATATGTAGTCTCAACATGTATCCTCTTATCCACAAAATCATTCTTACCCATCTAGTCAACCCTCACATCACACTCAGCAAGCATTTGTTTCCCGCTCTAACCCATCCAAGCAAACAATTCAAATTGTTGAAGAACATCTTGCCTTATTTACAACATTCATGTCTAGCTATGAAGCAGTCATGGCTGGAAGATTGAGTGCACTAAACATTCTGGTTGATGACTTGTAACAATGTAACCTAGATGATGTTGAAGAGAATGACATTAAATACCAAATGGTAATGCTGGTATATAGGTCTAAGAACTTTGCAAGGAGAACAGGTAGATAAATGTTTAGCGTAAACAACTCTAGTAAGATTAGGTTTGATAAGACGAATTTGAGGTGCTACAATTATGACAAACATGGACATTTTACTAGGGAATACACGGAATCAAAGACAAATCAGAGTGACAGTGGTAAGAAAATGGTGACAGTTGAGGCTGAAACCAAAAGTGATAAGGCCAGTTCTTCAAACAACAAAGATCTAGTATCTTAGACAAATGGAGAATATGATTGGTCAGGTCAAATAGAGATACTGGATCTCAAACTTTCTACAGCTTTGTTGGTAGAAATACAAGTTGGTGTAAAAGAAGTTGAAGAAAACTTGTTTGCTGAATTTGTATCTAGTGATTTACTTGAAGGTATGTTTGCTGAAGAAGAGATAATCAAGGATGATATGAATGTGATTACTGCATCTACTGCTAAGATTACTCCAGCACAAGAAATGAAGACTGAAGATATTAAAGAAGGAACTAAAGAAAAAGCTGTCAAAAACACTCCAGCTACTAATGAGAAGAAAGTCATTACTATTGAGAAGACTCCAGCAACTGCTCATATTCAAGTTGTTAATGCTATCAAGCTCCCTCCAGCAACTATAGCAGGAAAAGGAAATGGTGAGAAAAGTGAAGTGTTAAAGGGATTGATGGTTAAAGGAGTGCCTGGAGAATCTACAAAGTGTGAAGAAACAAATAAGGTATATATAAATCTTTGTACTAATTCTTGTATTAAACAGGTTTAAAGATATAGAGTTCACAATGAGCACTTGATTTTAGAAATCGAAAAACCTCAACATCAAGCTCAAAAATATAAAAAAAGATGAAAAGATTTTTAAAGAAAAGATAAAAGGGTTAAACAAATCAAATTATAAATCAAAATTAAATCTTCATGATAAAGATTCTAAAATTCATGATTTGACTTCACGTAACAATGATATAGCTCTTGAAATTAAAAAAAAACTTAACAATGAACTCTTATCTGTGAAACTCACAGTTGAGAAGTTTGAACTACCTTCAAACAAGGTTGAAGGTACAATAAATTTACAAATGACTCCAAAGATTAATGGTGATAAAAGCGGTATTAGATTTTACAAAATTGCACCACCAATTAATCATTATTATACATGTTTACCTTCATAAGTTACCACAACTAATGAAGACATGACCTATTGTGACATCCTGTGTTTCTAGGTTAATACCCATACATTAATAAAATGTGCTAAAATAATTCTATCTATACGTTTATAAATTTCAAAATCTGGTCAGTATATTTTAATTCATATAATTTAATGCATTATAAGTGAAAATATTATTAGTCATGCAAAATAATGATTATTATTAACCTTGATCGCGTAAAATTAAGATATTTAAATATTGCCTTGATGTAACATACGGTCGGTTGCATGTTGTGTTAACATGTGTCAATATTTTTATTGTGATTGGTATTATTATTATTAATGTTGTGAACCTATTGAAAGTCTCAAATTAATATTTTGATTTTACAATATTTTCACGTAAAAACTGAACATTAAAAATTTTACAAAAAAAAATTAAAAAAAAAATTAACGACATAGATACCCCCTCCATACCAGGTGGCGTCCCACTTGGGAACCCACTATCTAAAATATCTAGCAAAAACTAATCATTATTTGAAATAAAAGTCATCTAATTATTGCCTATATTACCAACATTACATGCAAGCTCATTTCACACTCATCCTCATCAATTCTCTACACAACCATCACTGTCCTCTCTCCCTCTTCCTCCCTCGGCCAAAACCCCATCTCCACTCTCCCACTACTTTGAAACTTTGATAATCCAAGACTTGTTCAAGCTTCCACACCCGATTTTAAGGATCCCTTATGAGTTTGGTTGCCAGTTCTTGCGAAAAATCCAACTAAAAGGTGAATAAAACATCAAGAAATTCTTATTATTACTCAAAATTTGTTCATCCTAGGGTATGAACATCCATCTTTAAATCTTTTGCAAACATTACAAAAAATGATTGTTGCAAGTTTTGTTCACCAAAAACTCGATGTTTTGAAATCAAAGGTTCCAAAAATGGTTTTTAAACAAGAAATATGGGTTTTAAAGAATGTATGTGTGTGTGCCATGAATGTGTGTGTGTTTGAAGTTTGACAGGTATTTAAAACCTTTTTACATTTTGTTTGATTTTGACATGTAAGATGATCAACTTATGATTTGGCTTATGAACATCAAAAGAAATCAATCTATCAAAAGAAATCTATCAAAAAGAAGATGGGAATGGGTAACGCACATATATATGTGTCATATACATCTATGTATGTATGGATGATGTTCTTAAGCTTGTCTTGTTTTAGACTTCTGAGATGATTGAGATGATCCATGAAAGACGTGTACCCCGAATGGTTTCCCCAGACTACGTCAGGATTGAGAGATATATTTGGGGGTTAGCACACCAGATCCGAGGCATGGTTACGACATCAAACTCTACTATAATGCAGAACGTGGTAGCATTCGCTCATTCATTGACTCATGATGCTAAACAATGAGTTGTGTTGGTTAAGAAAGGGGATACCGGAAAGAAGCCCATGGATAACAATAAGAAGGTGGTAGAGTCTGATAAGAGGTCTATGGAGAACAAAAGGAAGTGGTCTGGAAATTTCAAGAACCGAGCTAGGAGTCAGAAGAGTCAAAGGTTTTGATGAGGGAAGATGTTAGCTACTAACTTTCTAGAGGCAAGGAGGCAAATTGGCATTTAGCGAGAAGGTTTGGAAGTGCAATCTTCATCATGGCGGTAACTACAATGAGAATGTCTGTTTAAGGTGTAACAAGTATGGACATCAAGCTCAAATTTTTTGAGTGAGGTTGATTGAGAAGCCCAAGAGAATAGGGCGAGGATGTTATGAATGTGGTGCTGAAGGTAATTATAAGAGGGTTGCCCCAAGCTTAAACGATTAAGTGCATGGGGCAGGGCATTTGAGATGAATGCCATGGAGGCAAGACAGGAAACGTCCGTTGTTACTAGTACGTTCCTTATCAACAACCATTTCACATCTATATTATTTGATACTAGCGTCGATATGAGTTTTATGTCAAACAACTCTGAACCATTACTTAGCCTTCGATCTAGTAAATTAGATAAGAAATATATTATCGGGCTATCAAAAATAACATAGGAATGGGTAACACATGTATATATGTGTCGTATACATGTATGTATGTATGGATGATGTTCTTGATCTTGTCATGTTTTGGATTTCTAAAATGATTGAAATGATCTATGAAATATTGTGATCATGATACGAAATCTTTGGGTTTTCAATTGTATTTTGATAAAATAAAAAATTAAGAATACAAGTTACTTATAATAACAATCAATTATTGATTAGACATGACCAATATTAATGATTTTACAAGTTAAACTTTATCAAAATAACATCTACTCAAATCTGAAAAAAGGGTTCAAGAACATGTTAATAATAACTTAAAAATAAGTAATTTAACATAAATAAGGATCTTGATGTTTGGGTTTAATCACATACACAATTTTACGTTTAAAATTACGATAAAAACGGTGTTTTTTGGGTCAAAATAGATGCTTTTGTACAAATCCTGTTTTTGACAGAAGGTAACGCTATTTTTTAATAGAAAAACTTATGTTTTAAGGTATGTATGTAATCCATAACATGCGAGGGCATTGGTGTTGATTTTATACGTGTAAAATGCTAAATCGAAAATTTCAAGTTGAATATTTGATACTGTTTTGAAATTGATTTTTAGCAGAAAATTTCAGTATGTTTTTAGTATAAAATGGTTATTTTATAACTGGTATAAAGATCATGAGGTGTACATGGGTTTAAGTAGGGATTTGGCACGTAAAATGGTATGATTCAAGTTTAAAATCAATGTATATGGTGTCACACCCTCGCTAAAAGTGGAAACACAAGGATGCGACGAACGGGACTATCATAACACATTGGGGGTCTAAGAAAAATCACTAAAGATATTCTACGTAAATGGGTCATGACGTCACCCGACACATAGGAATACGTGTCAAGTATAGTCAATTCCAAAACGTCTACCATAAATGCATAAATAATCAAAGTTTCCATTTAGAAACAAGGAAGCACAAGTACCAAAACAATCTCAAGTACAAATCCAACAAATTACAATTCAACAAAACAAACAAGTCCAAACAAGTTCAAAAAGTCCCATGAAATGCCTATTGCTCCTAAAGGAGCGGTCTTGTCTAAAGTTCATAGCCAAGCACCTAAGCCTCATTACCTGAAAAGACATGCTCTAAAAAGTCAACATACGTTGGTGAGTTCACAGGTTTAAAAGTACCAATAATTTGACATGTATAACATGTACATAAAATTGTATGTGAGTAAGCATACATAGCAGTCAAGATTTCATCACAAGTTTAAAGTAAGTCCCAGTCCAATTAACCAGATTATATTCACCCAAGGGCACGCCTAGGCTAAGTCAGTCTCAACTAGTATACCGATGGCAGGGGTGGGGATGTCAGCCCATTAGTACTAACAATAGCTCTCCATCATGTCCAAGTCACAAGAACAAGCACAAGTCCAAGTACACACTTATGAATGAACATCTAGACTCAACCCATGACCTAAACCACATACATTGTTCCAAAATAGTGTTTAAGACACGACATTGTCCAAAACCATAAGTATGCTTTTCCCCCAAGTAAAACATATTAAAAAGGGACCGTGAAACTCACCTCGAAATAGAAAATTCTCAAAGTCTATGGTAAGAATGTCCAATCAATATAGAACACAAAATACTAACATATTACTAAAGGCCAATTTCACCTACTTGGGTGTATCTTTTGAAGTCTAGTTCTGAATGTCCATCAAGGTTTTTATTGTCAATCATATTAATTTATTCTTTTAAAATTTAGTTAACTTCCTTTAAACACAAAACTTATCTTTATTTGGATTATTTAGTTTCAAACCTTATTTTTAAGTTTATCAAAATATTTTAGCACATATATTTGATTGCGCATCAGTTCTGTATAAGCTGTTTGGAGATTGAAACGGCAACGAACCATTGCGTAAAAGGTACCATGTGAAAGAGAGGACCATAAATTAAACTCCAGAACAAGATTCATCTCCATTGGATAAAATATGAGAAAGTTATGACTCAATAAATACAGACCAACCTGCTGCCCAGATTCATCCGTTTTGACCTTCTGTTTTGTTAGCCACGTTTGGAGGACCAAACGATGTCGAAACGACACACGACCATGGGTTAGTTAGAGAACTCACAGAACTTGATTTTAGATGCAAAGTTTGCCCCATTTGGACGTATTATGTCTGAGTTATGACCTGTACTAAATATCCATTTTTCTGACAGCAAACTGTCCAATTTCTCAGCATTGTCTATTGGATTCTAAAACTTGGTTTTTGATCTTTATTGACCTGAATCAATCCCATAACAAGAAATTAATGGTTTTTAATAATTAATTGGGATCCAAAAACATCCATTAAGTCTAGATTTCAAGAAGTTGCAATCCCAAATCAAAAGGTCAATGAACAATCAAGATAATATCGATTTTTCTTACCGGATATTAGAAGATGGACGAGTCTTGCTTAGAATGATATCTTGAATGTCGTTGTTGCACCAAAACTCGATGGAAATATGTTGATTATGATGATTTTAGATGAAGATGATGTTGAACAAGAAGAAAAGATTGATGGTGGCTAGGGTTTCTAGAGAGAAAACTTGGAGAATAAGTTTTTAAAATGAAAAAAAAATGAGTAAACAAAAAGAAAGACCCCCTTTTTGAAGGAATTCGGCCAAGTGGAGCCTCAGATGGGGCTCCCGGCCCTTTGCCCATTTGGTCCAATTTCATCTCCTCCTGATACGCGTGTCATCCAATTTCTACGTTTTTAAATTCTACGCGTTAATACGATTCCAACGGACTATTATATGCTATATAAATTATTTAATTTATATATTGAATTAAATTAAGTCTATTTAGTAGACTTTAGGCAAAGCCCACTGATGTTCGATTTTTGTTTGTGTTCTTAACGTAAGATGTATAATTTTTACCTTTTTAAGTCTTTAGTCCAATTTTAAGCACAAACCATCATTCTAAGTCCAAATTGGTAAATGTCCACTATTAGCATGTCCAAGCCCTACTAAAACATATAAAGCCCATAATACATAGTTTTAGAACTTAGTGTGTCTACACACGTCTAATGTACTATTCTCAAGACGAGTCAACATTAGGTCAACTTTCAAGTTAACTTTCATACTTAGACCAAGTCAAAGCTAAGGAGTCAAACTCAAAAAAGAGTCAAGTCAACAATAAAAGTCATTGGTCAATGCAATTATTTTGGTGGCGGATGTCACAATATCCCCCCGTTGAGAGAATTTCATCCCGAAATTCAGTTGGAGTTATCAACTGCAACGGCTTTCATGAGTAGGTTAGGGTACTTAGTCCTGATTTGATCTTCCCGCACACAGATAAAATTTTGGTCCTCGCTTTGAGTTCCATTTAATTTGTACGATAAGGATTTTACTACTAATCAATGTTCTATTTTCTGTGGACGTGATTTCGGCTAGTTATTCAACGAGCCGAAATATATCATCCAGGGGAATTTCTTCGATCATTACATATAAGGTCTGCTTAGCAAGACACTACTTGAGTTTTGGCACATAGAACGTGTCATGCACCCCTCTCTGTTCTTGATGTAACTCAAACCGATAATCCACCGACCACATGTTTGGAAATCTTAATTGTATTTACCAATATAGGTGTTAGTTTGCTAATTTTGCCCAAGCAGACAATGCCTTCTATGGCAGAAGCTCATATGCCGCCTATGAACGAATGTCTGTTAAGATGACTTTTTAGGTCTACAACCTATTTGTTGATATCTCAAGAGTATGGTTGTTTTTCATAATCAAAAGTTAGTTCCCGGTTTGGTTCTAATTTCACACTCAAGGTATCATTAGTGTTTATATATAGGGTGTACCACAGCTAACCCACCACACTGCTAACACCTTGATATGTATCATTCACCAACCGTAACTAATTTCCAATTCAAGGTGCCTATATATAGGGTGTACCACAGCTAACCCACCACACTGCTAACACCTTGATATGTATCATTCACCACAGCTAACCCACCACAGCTAACCCACCACACTGCTAACACCTTGATATGTACCATTCGAGTATTATGTCAGTGAACTATTAAGAGGATGTGCCTAAATGAAGGCTTCCTTTGATTATCAGTGAAAATCCGATCTTATGTTGCCTTTATTTTGTCCTACGTCTAAAACCCTAATCATTTGTCTCTTGAATGATTAATGGTTCAGTCATCTAACTTTACCTGATTTATGCCCATTATATATGTGACCGACACTTACATCTGTAAAGTGCCTCGGATGGTGCTAATATAATACTCGAATGGTAGGTATTGTTATAAGGGAACTTAACCAATAGTTGATGAACGTCGTAACTACCTCCAAATTTGATGATACAAGACCTTAACATATCCTGGGACGTCTTAATAGTTCACTGACATAGACCATTTAGAGTAATAAGTTGTATTCATGTCCAGACGCCTTCCCAGTACCTTTTATAAGCTCTGCTAGAATCATGGCATGAAGCAACTGTCACGATCAAAGACAATCGACAAAGGTGCTCCATTTCTATCCACAATTTCGCTGACATAAATTATTGTTAGCATTTCCATCTTGTACCCCTCACTAATAATCAGGTAATGGGCAGATATGGTCAATGACCCAAATGAAGTCATTCCACTACTTGTTCGTGATGAAGTCTACACGAACGTTCTCCCACCTCCATTCCAAAATCTTAGGCTATTGCAACAGGCCAGATGGCCTTTGATGCTCCGCTTTGACCTTTAAACGAGTCAAAAGCTAGCACACATAGTCCGCTATGTCCCTTTTCATTCAAGAACACCAATACATGTCCTAACAATCATGGCACCTCTTGTTAGAACCAGGATGAACAATATACGTAAACTTGTATGCTTCATTCATCACCAAATTCCAATAAATAAAACAAAATTCACTTTATAAAGTACAATCCTCCATCTTTCTTTTGTACAAATTGTTTGTCCAGACTTATTAAAGCCTCATCCTTCACACTTGGTCTCCTCATTGATCCAATTCGAGTAAAATCGATGTGGGATTTGATACCGAAATGAACCGTCCTCTCCAATGCCCTTACGCACATGGGTTTGACTCTTTTCTTACGCCTCAACACATTGAAACCCACATTTGCCCTTCTCGGGTGATATCAGATTTCAAAGTCGTAATCACTGAACAACTAAATCTAACGTCTCGGTCTCATGTTCAATCCTCTTTGATGAAAAATGTGTTGAAAACACTTATAGTCAGTATAGATGATACACTTGGAGAACTTAGCGTATAGTTTCTCCTTTTCTAACAATTCCAGGACCGTCTCCACATGTTTCTCATGATCCTCCCTGTCCTCAAATAAATTAGAATATCCTCAATGAACACTATGACAATCTACTTAGATATGGCTTACATATCTGATTCATCATGTCCATGAACACTGCAGGTGCCTTTGTTAGCCCCAAAATGCATAACTATTAACTCGTGATCTCTATAATGAGTTCTAAATGATTTCTTCGACATGTCATCCTCATGTACTCTGAATTGATGATTCCCGAATGGATATCAATAACCTCAACGGTGTGTTGATACTTCTAGCTGATCGAATAGGTCCTTTATCCTCAATAAAGGATAACGATTCTTTACCATTAACTTATTCAGGCTCTATCCTTTTTCATTACACAAAGCACTAGTGCCCCATGGTAAGTGACCGGGTCCTAGAAAACCCTTATCTACAATTACTGAAGTTGATTAGACAAATTTTTGCAGGACCGGTTGAAGGGGTTAGCACATACAACACAACAACACAATGAGGAGAGTGTATTAGAACACTTACAGATCAAATGGGGAACCGGTTATTATCATGCTAAGAACACAAAAGTAAACTCAAAAGGAAAGAACAAGATTACAACACAAGTGGTTGGTTTTCAAGGATGTTGTATATTGCTTCTCAAATTCAAAATTACAAGTATTCCGCATGCATACATACAAGACTTTGAAATACTACATACTACAACCTACAGACGGCCATACTTTGAAGGCCAGCTGGATACATGAATTAGACAACACAATCCATGTAGAGTCAAAAGGCAGATTGCCTTTTGGCTAGTGACTATGACATGCCATAGCTCACATCCTAATGTATTACAAAAAGGATAAAAGTACACAAAGTAGAAAGGTTTGACCCAAGACCTCAATGTACAGTTTTCCTAAAGCATGGACCTTTTCACC
>BJCO01464996.1:0-15055 GCA_018326465.1 Flaveria floridana | reverse complement strand
CGTACGTATATAAATATGAGTGTTTATGTGCTATTTGGTTATAATTTTCACATTTTGGTTGTTAATTAGTACGTGTCTAAGTAAGGCGTAATTTACCGTTTTCGTTAAGATCTTAACCGAGTGTTATAATCACCAACTACTCGTGTAAACAAATATTTTCTTAAAAATAGTATAAGTCTAGTAGGTTGGATGAACAACTTGCTTGTAAGACTTGAGTATCAATTCTTAAAGTGTCCATCGTATTTAGGGAACTATTAGGGTTGACTGGACGTCCGTTGGTGTGATTGCACGTACATTCAATTTCATTGATCAAGGTGAGTTTTATACGACCCCTTTTTAAACTTGTTATCGTTTTACAAAATCGTGGGGGAAATACATGGCTTCGTTCGTTGTATCATGATCATGTGGCTTACTCGTATGTGTTCGTATAATAGTCTCGAGTATGGGTGGTTCGTTATTGTGTTTATGTAGGTCGTTCATGAATACCCCCTTTCCCATATAATCATTAGCCTTGGGATAGGCCACAGTGTATATTGGTAGATCTATTTGAGTTTGACAGCCCGCACTCGCGATCAGTAGCTCTGATCAGGCGTTTTGGATGCGAGTGAATATATGTTGAATTCGTTTCGTGGGGATCACTTACTTTATGTAAAGCCTTCGTGTTTTGGTTTGATTATATCTCCAGGTGCTATCATTAAGTTGTATTCCTAGCTAGTTTACAACTTGCCACATTGTTTGTCAATGATATATGATACTGTTGTATGTAATGTTTTCGTAAACCCGTGAAACTCGCTCAACTTTATGTTGACTTTTTAAGCATGTATTTCAGGTACATAGGAGCATGGATGGTGGTATGAACTGGGCTTGGGCAAACGTGGATATGGCATCTTTTGGTTTATTTGGTTGTTTATGTAAAAATACGATCTTTGTGTATGATCGTTGCTAAACAATTTGAATTTTTCTTATTTTGGAAATGTCTTGACAAAATCCTGTGGTTTGTAGTTTAAAACGGATGTTTTAACGTTTGCCTATATATCATGTTGGTTTCCGACTTTGTCATCGCCATGCTTAACGCATATACAATTCCGCTGCAATATTCAACGTCGTTTTTGGGGTGTGACGGATGTTTTAACGTTTGCCTATATATCATGTTGGTTTCCAACTTTGTCATCGCCATGCTTAACGCATATACAATTCCGCTGTAATATTCAACATTGTTTTTGGGGAGTGACATTATCAATCACTATCGGAGCTGATAATAAGAATATTTCTTTAGATTAAGTGGTTCTATGACATCAAATAGGTGTAGAGAAATCATTCATTAAAAACTTTAAGAAATTGATAGAGGAATTTTAGACTCCAAGTTGCCCTATAGAGTGCGAGCTAATAAGGAGGAAAGAAGTAACAAGACATATCCATCTATGTCATTGATGACATGACGTGCTTCTCGACAATCCATTACTCTAATCCGTTCTTAGTTGTAAAGTTTATGTTAGAGAGTCTTTTACGATACCGACAAAGTTGAAACGAATTTTGTAATAGGTAGAAAGAAATCTTTGGACATCACGAAAAAGAATGAATAATACTGCTAAAGCAAGCGCATCTCTTTAGTAAAGCACCGTACTCTCAGCACGAGGCTGGTTGAGCTTGAGAAGGAATATTTGACGATCTTTTGAGTTAGATATTTGCATCTTTATAAATCCAATAGGGGAGCAGAACAAAAGAAAAGAGAAGAAGAAGAAGGGATAGTTACTACAATGTCGTCCTTGGTAGCTCTGCATGTGTCACATGCTTTCACCCAGTGCGAAAGTGGTGAATATTTAATCATTTATTATATGTTAGGTATTGGTGTTTGTGCTTGTATCTATTAGTTCTTTGAATGTTATACTTTGACATTAATTTACATAACAGGACCCACCAGAATTCAAGTGTACCTGTAAATTCACCATTACATGTGCACCCATAATCGTCAATTTACCTTTCACAATCATTCTAGTTATTTGCCATCATAAGTTCCAAGTTTTGTGTAATTAGGTCATGGAGTTAAAATTTCCATTTGGTCATCATCTACAATTAAGCACACTTAGATTCTAATTATGCCAACAATCTTGCTAACCCAACAATTGTGTCAAAGTACAATTCAACAAACCAGGTATTGAGCAATCAGGTACAAGCTATAGTAGGGAGCAGATCAAACAGAAAGGCATCCTGGTTACTATCCTATCACTGCATTCCAATAAGCATCATCATACGAATGAAGCATATAAGCAAGTATCATCATTCCAACAAGTATCATTTTAGCAGTTGTCTCATGTAACGACACAAGTCGTATCAAGTGTACAGCTAACAGTAGTTGTTTCATATAGTGATAAAAAGTCAGCTGTGCAATCAGATAAGTATCTCTCTAAAATTTAAGTCCCAATATTTATGCACACCTTTGATTTCAAACATTCCTAGTACTCGGTGTTCGGCGGTCCTAATAGTCAATTCCAGAAGGTTCCATACTTTCCTGGTTTACTCGGGTGCACCTATCATAGGTAATATCCTAATGCAACAAGGTTTCTTATAAGGTAGGGAATTCTTAATGGCATATATATAATCCTTAAGGTATACAGATTAAAGATGGGTGTCCTTAAGGGAACCTATTTTGCTGCAAACTTTGGATCACTGGATCATGGAAAGGCCTACCAGGCTGGTCCTATTTATGGTTGCAGCTTAGGTATCACAAAGTCAACCCACCTTTCTACAACCTTGGCTCAACAAGACTCGGAAAAGTCATCCAACTAAAGTGGTCCTACAGGGTTCCTATAGTTGTAGTTTAGGTCTCGCAAAGCAATCCTACTTCTCTACAACCTTTGGCTCTTATACCAATCTGTCACACCCCGGGCCCAGAGTGGCAGGACGCAACAGTTGGTAAACAACATCCAAAATGCAAACTAAATGGTTTATTACAAAGCATCTAGTAATATTTACATTAGGATATTTGCTTTGTTTTAAGTCACAAGGTGCCTCAATCTACAATCAATAGGTATCATGATCAATCTCTTGGTTAACATTTCTTGAGACTTCCATAACTAGGGCTTCTAGGCTTAACTTTTTCCTTCAACATCTACCCTCAATTCTGATTTGGCTTTAGGTATCTTCTATAGCTCATCTAATCTCCCTAGCTGTACCTAAAGACATGCTCAAAAAGGTTTTTATGTCAACATAAAGTTGGTCAGTTCAAGTGCTTTAAGTTTAAAAACAAAAAGGGACTCTTGAAGTCCATAATTTAAAGTTTAGTATCAATTATCACTGTTGTGGGGTCACAATCAACCTTGCACTCAGTCCCGGCTAGCCTCTTCTAAAGTTATGTTATACCGGTTAACCCCGAAGGGAAAACTGAGCCTCAAAAACAGTGTATCATACCTGCCGGATTGTTCACCATAATATCTTATCAAAACCTATTACATGCCACAAACAATCCCTCAGGATCTCAGTAGGGTACCCTTCCTAACCGGAAGCCACTATGTGTCGGGGATTCCCCAAATAGATCTATTCATATAAAACAAGCGGTTCACAAAAGAATTAATGATTGTGATTTAAGTATCAGCAAGTATCAACAATAACCACAACATACAAGCATCATAAAATAGCACAATTAATAGTTTCTGTTCAAACAGAGCATGCTTCATCCCCAAAACAATGGTAAAAAAAAGGACACTAGAACTCACCTGGTATCCTTACATAGATCCTGAGCTCAATAAAAAGTGAAGATTTCCAACAATGCAGACCTAATTTGTACATATGAGATTTATGTTTAGAATTAGCACGATGTTATTACATGCGCGCAGTTGAGCTCTTTGGTTATCTTAAAGTTGGTGATTAGTATCCTTGTTGTATCTTAACTTTTTGTACAAGTATTTGTCTATATTAGATTAATTCATGTTCTCACTGGAGTAATGATACTTAGTACGATGATGGTAGCAATAATCGGTTTATATCAATAATGATAACTAAATGAAATCTATTTTAACAATTACACTTACTCTGTCAGTATTTATTTTATCTAAAGTCTTGCGTGTAATATTAATATTAATTTTGATTATAATTATATTAAATAATGGTAATCGTTAAAATATGAACAATGGAATTAATATTACATCAGTATCTAATTTAAGAACATATCAATTTGGACATATGAGAGAGGGTTATACCATAATATATACACATATATGTGTATGTGCATATATATATGTATATGTATATATATATTATAGTTTTCAAATTATTAATAACTACATAATTGTTCAAATATGAGTTTTATTATTATTAACATGCAATAATTATTCTTATATTGTAATAATATATATATATATATATATAACTATTGTTTGATTCGTAAGTCTCGTGTACGAACTAACCATTTTAAATCAAACAATTATATCCAATGGCGTTCATTTTCATTTTTATAATTTATGTATTTTATAATTAGTGCTCAAACAACACACGTGCAAATTATAATTGAATTTTAACTAAGTGACGTGTGCGATTATACATTTCACTTGTTCATGTACTCTAACCCACTCGTATTCGTCTCGACCTAATCACGTTCATGTTCCGTTGACTGCTCGTTGACCAAGTTTGACCCTTGTTGCCTAACATTTTGACAAAGGTTAACAGCTTTGACCATGGCCCGAGCAACTTCATAATCCCCTAATTGCTTCTATCCCGACACACCATCATCTGTATCACATACCATTACAACCAACTATATCACCCTCATTATCGACCACCATAACCCTATTGAACCACTACCATAACCACCTTTAACCATCACTAAGCTACAGCATCACCATGACCGACGACCACATGCAAAACCCTCCTGCAACCATATAATCAACCAACACCACAACCATTATCGAAACAACCACTTTAACCACCACCGTCACCTTACCGCTACTATCACAGTCATCGTCTTCACCATCACCATCCACCATCGATAACCAGCACCAACACCATCGCACAACCCACCACCATCGCTACTGTACCCCTATCGCTGCCCTAAACCGAACTACTCTCACCATCGGCCGACACTACCACCACCTAAACCGACAGCCAATAACAATCATAAATCAATCATCACAACCACCACAGCCACAATCACAGCCAACAATCAACAACAGCCAACATCAACACCATCGCCGGGCCTCTGCGGTCGAGGGTCGCGATGTCACCGGGCACCAGCCACCGTGGGTAGTCATCGGAAACCATCGTTCGATCACCACCGCCAACATCATTAGGCACAGCTGATACCCCTAACCATAGCCTATACACTGCCATCATCACCACATCAGCAACCATCACAACAGCCGCCATCCCTCACCGACATACCACCATCGTCGGACCCTATCACCACCGCCTCTGGCCGGATTTACAGCACCACCATAGCTTCGCCGCCTGAACCCTACCCTTAACATCACGACCAGACCCACGGTCGACCTCCACAACCACGACAACCGTGAACCATCATCACCGCCACCTCCGAACCGATTTGTGTCCGTCACTTCTGCCTTTGATTCCCGTCGCTATGTTGCATTTTGGGATAAATCAAGGCCACCACTGTGATAGGGGCATCGAGGGGAGTCCGGTAAGGTGTGGCACTCGCCACGACTTGCCGGAGGACGTCGCCGGTGGCCGGAAAACCGGTCAGAGTGCGAATTTGGGGGTTGTGGCCGCCCCTCTCTTTTTTTTCTCAAATGTATTTTGAAAACCCTAAAAATAGGGAAACATTTGTTTATATAGTATGATTAAGTGAATGGGTTCATTAACAGGTTAGTTCGCGTCACGCTCGGATCAGTTTCGTATCGTTAAAAATTTTACTTCATAATAGTTTCAATTATACTAAATGTTATAAATATTTCAAGATTATTTATTTGATCATTTCTAAATTTTTCATGATAATTAAACGAGATCCAACATGTAATATTGCATATTCAACACGTTTAAATATTGCGTATTCAACACGTTTAACTGTTTTAAGTGTTTTCCTCGAATGAGCGTTGTTATTATTTTGGTATCAAAATATATATAATTAAGTATTAAATAATATTTTGTACGTTAATTTCCCACTTCAGACGCGTTAAAACTTTATCTGTCAAATACTCATTTGTAAGTTTGTAATCATCAGGTTATAACTTGTTATGTTCACCTGATTATTGTTCAAGCTTAGAATTATTGAATCGAGCTTCAATGGGCCTTAAATGGCCTTGTTTATAATTTTGGGCCTTTATTGGGCCTTATAATACTTTAAGGTTTTGTAATTGGGCTGGATTTCAGGGGTGTTACATAAGTTGTCTTGGGAATGTCTTGCTCCTTTACTTTCAATTGATGATAGCCAAATCGAAGGTCTATCCTTGAGAACCAACTGACACCTTGCAGCTGATCAAACAAGTCGTCAATCCTCGGTAACAGGTACCGATTCTTTACCGTCAACTTGTTTAACTCCTAGTAGTCAATGCACATCCGCATGCTAACATCCTTCTTATTTACAAACAAGACCGGAGCACCCCATGGAGAGATACTCAGTCAAATGAATCATTTTTCCATTAACTCCTGTAATTGATCCATGAGTTCCTTCATCTCAGTCAGAGCTAATTGATATGGTGCTTTGGCAACGAGTTGAGCACCAGGTATCAGATCAATTTGGAACTCAATCTTGTGATCTGGTGGCACTCTTGGCAAATCATCTGGGACACATCCATAAAGTCGCATACCACTGGTACATCGGATCGTTGTGGCACTGACTCGTCCACATCCTTTATGTAGGCCAGATAAGCACTACATCCACGTCTCATGCACTTTTCTGCCACCACCATCGAAGTCACCTTCGGAACCGTAGTGACGTGATCACCGTAGACCATCATCGAACTTCCATCGGGTATAACTAATCGAATCATCTTCTTGCGACACACGATGTTCGCTTCAAAGGTTGCTAACCAATCCATCCCTAGTACTATATCAAATCCGCCTAGGGGCATCACATGCAATTTAGCAGAAAACCTATGTCCTTCTAATTCTATGTCACAGTCCTCTATCATATTAGTAATTCTAGTGGACTTACCAATAGCAGTTTCTACATCAAATGGCTCACTAATACTTTTACTACTAACGGATAGCTTATCACAGAAAGCAGTGGAAATAAAACTCCTACTATCACTAGAATCAAATAATACAAAGGCATAATTTTAATTTACTAGAAACATACCTGACATGACATCGGGATCCACTCTAGCCTCCTCCCGTGTCATCGTGGATGCTCTAGCCGTTGCCCTCTGTCCTCCATCTTCTGTCCCCTTCTTTGCTCAAGAAATCCTAGCCCTTGGCCTCTTACACTCTCGACTCAGGTGGCCTACTTCACTACAGTTGTAGCACCTCGCCACCCTACAATCCCTAGAAATGTGGCCAGGCTTCCCGCACTTGAAGAAAACATTTAGCCCCAGCCTGCACTCACCAGTGTGCTCACCAGTGTGCTCTTTCCTACACTTACCAGACTTCTTCATTCCCGAGCCTGTGGCAACCACCCGTCGATCATCAACCCTCGCCTTCTTGTTGTTTGGGGTGAAACCGCCATGCCCAAACCTTTTCCTACTCTCGTTCCTGTCACCACCACCTGTCATCTTCACTTCAGCCACTGTCACCTCCCTCTCATCATACATCCTACTCGCCAAGTCTACCACTGATCGAAAGGTACCAGGTCGGGCAGTGATCAAATGCCTACGGATGTCGGCTGGCAACCCCTTAATGTACTTCTTGATCTTCCTCATCACCGGTGTCACTGATCCGACACCAGTCTTGCCATTTCGTTGCACTTGGTGATGTATTGCTGGTGGGTCATGGTGCCTGCCTCCAGTTGTTGGAACTCCCTCTCAATCTTGTCGAGTTCCTGGTGAGGACAGAATTCCTCAATCACCAGCTTCTTCAGCTCTCCCCACCTCATCCTGCCAATGGCCCTGCTGCCCTCAACTTGGACAATGTTGTCCAACCAACATCGAGTCGAGTCAACAAATGAGTGAGTGGAAAACTTTACCTTCTGATCCTCCCTGCACTCACTAATCTCTAGTACCGATTCCATCTCTCTCACCCAGCGATGAGCGGCAGCAACATCGCCATTTCCATCTAACATTGGGGGCTTGCATCTTTGAAATGCCCCGTAGTTACAACCTCATACAGTTTCTTGCACCACTTCCTCCTCTTCTTCCTCTCTTGAGACCACCGTCTCGATCTCTGGTTGTTCCCCTCCTTCTCTCCCAGTACTCCTCCTCTTTTCCTTCCTTTCATCTTCCCTCACAGCCTTAATCACCTCCGTCACCATAAACGGTAGAATCGTCTGCATAACCTGATGTACCTCTTCTAATACTGCCTCTTTCACTGAGGCCCTCAGATTCGTGCTCTCATCAACGCTCTCATACTGATGAACTTCAAGATCAGCAGGGGTCGTCTCATCAGCTCTAGCCTTATTCCTTGTGACTTACGGCTCAGTACCACATCCACCACGTCCTCCTCCTCTGGAAGCCTTAGACGATCTACCTCCAGCCATTCTCTAGTCACTATAAGATTCAACCAATAACAGGTCATTCAAGGTAATAGCTCAGTTTATGTTAAGTATAGCAAGTTCCTAATTAAAGTGGCCAGTTGTGATTAGCCACTTACTTTACTCTTCATACCCCAAGCATTTCCTATCCTGGATACATCAGCATCTAAATCTACTAAAACACATAATCAACTAGCACATGCACTTATATAACTCTAATTAACTTTGGAAAAAGAAATACCTGATGGCATGTAGCTACTCGGGCTGGCATCCCAACCTTCGTTCCATTCTCAGTTTAAGTTTAGGTTTTGAAAATAATTTACCCAATTCACTTAAACTTTGGCTCTAATACTAACTTGTTAGGCCCCATTCCGAGAGACCTCATAGTTGATTATTCACAGTACAAAACATAAACCTAAATATAATAATACAAAACATTACATGTACAAAACATATACCTAATACAAAATATGTACAAAACATAGACCTCACAGTTGGTCATTCACAGTACATACATAATATAATAAGTTTCATAAAACATTATAGCGGAAGTTGTTAACAAAAACCACTCATTATCATTATACCTACTGTTGTTAAGCAATACAATGTTTTCATCCATTACAAAAGAATTGTTTAATTGCATTACAAAACAACAATAGTAACAAAATACGAATGGATGTCAGTCCGGTCCCGCCGAGTAGCTTCTCCCTCGTGCCATCCTCAGCAATTTACCTGCCAACTGAAAATGCATAAAAGTCAGCATTATTGAGTGAGTTCTAGTTTTATACGTATCAAAATACTTAGTGTGTTTTATATATAAAATATACCTTTCTGTTACATACTTTTACCTTCAAATACAAGCACACATCATACGTACATTCAAACAATATTCATTGTTTATTTCGTTCTTTCATACATTCATTATCATATTTCATCATCGTAATCATACTTTCATTCCATTCTTTTCATTAACATTATCTTTCGTATACATTCTTTCGTTTCATACTTTTCACTATCTCTTACTTTCATTCTCATACTTCCGTATCATACATTACATCATTCTTTTACTTTCTTACTTTCTTTTCGTACGTTATGTCCTTCTTTTAATTTTATACGAATCGATGAACAATACCCCAAATATTATGCACGAAGCTGATGCTGGGCCTGTGGCAATTAAATCACGAACATTATGCATGAAGCTGACCCAGTCACCTAGGGCAAGTCATCTTTCCCTTTCGTCCGGACCAATTGGCAATACCCCGAACATTGTGCACGAAGCTGATGCTGGGCCTGTGGTAATTAAATCACAAACATTGTGCATGAAGCTGATCCAGTCACCTAGGGCGTGCCACAAGGATCCTGTCAATCTCAATGATTGACCCTGCATGCATCCTTCGGGTTATTTAAACTGCACACAGTTGAGCTAACAACAGCATGGTCGTGCACCTCCTTTCTATTTGCTTGCAAGCCATACTTTCTTTCAGTACGTCTCACTTTTCATCTTTGTTATCTTTCATTTCATTACGTTATACTTTACGTTCATTCATACATTTATCATACTATGTAAAGTAATGACATAATACTTAACGTATATTATAATATAATATAAATACGTTTTGTAACTATTAGAAGATAACACATCTTACACACATGCATACCATGCATTCATCATACATACTATAACCATAGACCATCACATAATCATGCATAAAATAGGTAAACATAGCCCATAGGTCAAACTAGGGTCAAACCTTACAACTCTGGTTTTCTCAAAAATTTAGAATATTTTCTAAGTGTTTGGGCGCATGGACGCTATTTAGGCGCATCAGGACTATTTAGGCGCTTCTCAACTTTACAAGCGCATGAGCCTAAACTTAACAATTTCATCACTTAGGCGCATGAGCCTCTTGGGCACATGAGCACTATTCAGGTGCATCACCTCTATACTTAGGCGTTTCTTCAAATACTTAGGTGCAAGAACCATTGTTCAGGCGCATCATCATTCACTTAGAAATTTCTAACGCAAATCTAGGCGCATGGGTTACTGTTTAGGCGTATTATCTCATACTTAGATTTTTTAAGCCTATTTTCCTGGTGCATGGGCCCTGTTTGGGCGTTGACCTTACTTAAATCTTTTCTAAGGTAATTCCTTAGGTGCATGGGCCCTGTTTGGGTGCATGAACACCTACATACATGTTTCTAACACATTTATCAGTCCCAAACATAGTCTTAGCATGCCATAAGCCTTATACTATCATTCTAAGCCTTAACATGACATATACAATGATAAACTACCAACATACAAGCATATATTCATATGGTCGTATATATAACATTTTTATAAAAATGTATTGCATGCATTTTCAGCCTCGAAATAGTTGTAAAAACAAGTAAAACATGAGGTCTAGAGACTTACCTTCACAGCTTCCAAGCTCAACTCCTTAAATTCAACCACTCTTGATGTGTTCTAACACCTAAACATCAATTACATACACACCCAACACATTCACACATATGAGAACATTTCTAACTCGGTTACATGATCAAAACTCATAAAAACCAAGCACTTTCAAGAAAATCTTACCTTTTAGCAGCTTCTTCTTCTTCTTCTCTCTAGAAAATCGATGAACTCTACTCTCTCTCTCTCTAAAAACAGAAATAGCAGTTGATGTAGATGGTGTGGGCGGCCATGCTTACTTTATAGAAAATAATAATAATATTTTGTCCTTTTTGCACTTTTAGTCCTCCCACTTTATTTCCTTTTCTTTTCTTCAAAAAATACTTTTCTTTTCTGCTTTCTTTTCTTTTATTTTAACTGAACAAACTTCCCGGGTGTTACAATACAAGACAAACTTCTAGAGTTGGATGAGAAAGAACAAAGAAATCAAGGAACTAAAAAAGAAACATGAGTCTGAAAAGCATGAGAAAGACAAAGAAATAGACAAACCCAAGGCTGCACTCAAACAAGCTAAGGATGAAATCAGTGGGCATGTTGATACTGTCACCTTACAGACACTTGCCATGGAAGAACAAGAGAACTTGATTGAAGTTCAAACTAATCTCATTGCTGATCTTAATAGACAAATTAAGACTATAACAAAAAGAGTCCCAGAGTTTGAAATGTTAATTAAGATCAAAGAGGAGCTATCCGAGGAACAAGAAATAAAAGATGATGAACCTGAAAAGGAGAAGGAACCAAGTCTAGCCATGATTGTGTACTCAAGTGAACAGTCTAAAGAAACAAATGAGCAAGAATCTGAACTTAGAGACTTGATCAAAGAGCTTGACAGTTATTATACTGAAGAATTCACAATTGCTGATGAGCTCTGGGAATTTGTGAGAGACCCGAGACCTCTAGTAGAACACTTAGTGGTGATTCCTCAATCTCCAGTGCCACTGGAGAAAGAGTTAAGCATGCAGATTGTTCCTACTATCACCCTATCTGATGAGTAGAAAGAGCTCATCAGAAAACTATATGAAGATCTAAAAGAGAAAAATCAAGCTGTTGAGAAACAAGAAGAAGAACAATCACAACCACCAGGTGAAACCTCTGTACCATCCTCATCCAGACCATTTGTGCACTCCTATTCTAGAAAGAGAAGGTATCTGTCTGAAAAGGCTAAGGGTAAACGTCCCATGGAGGAAAAGGAGCCTGTGAAAAAGAAACAAAATGATGACCCAAGAAGTTTAGTTGCCATAGCTGAATTTCTTGAAGAACATGAAAAGGCTGAGGCACAACTCAAGGAGATGATTGACCTTATAAATTGGAAGAGGGAGAGATTGAAGGAGGATACCGGGTTGATGAACCTATGATTAAAGATACACCTGTGAAGGTAGAATCTTCAGTGGAAGAAATGGTGGAGAAGGCACAAATAGATTATTTAATGATCAAGGCAATGTTTCTGATCAATCATGGTTATGATGCAGATGATGTGTTTAGGATGACTTATGAGTCTATGGTGGAAGAAGTACATAAGATGAATCAACTTCTTGATCCTACTCATGTGACTGAGTATGAAAGAAAAAATAGTCAAGTCTCCTGTCACATTCACTACTCTTCATACCCGACTGTCTGAAGCCCGTCATGCTCAATATCTTGATCGCTATAAGATGACTGACAGGGAAATGAAGGATTATCTCTCCAAACAAGGATACACCAAAAGAAAACTGGGTAACATGAAGACAAACTTCCTCAGAGCCGTAATCCTCCAAATGAATCAATGGAAAGAAAGGAAAGATGAAAAAGTTAGAAGAAGAGGTTGTGGGGAGAAAACCCAGATCAAGAGTGTCTGCTCATGATATCCAGCTCACCTCCAAAGACCATGATGTCTTGACACCCATCCTTAAAAGGAATCCTGAGTGGTTCACTGAACCCTCTCAATTGAAACTTCAAGAGGGGTTAACCACATCAGAAATGATTCAGGGTGTGTCTACTCCAGAGGAAAAAGTTGATGTCAAAATCATTGCCTGGAAGTATGACAGTGACTAGAACATGTTCATGATCAAAAGCATCTTAGGATTGGTTCAATTCTTCATAGAGTACTATGCTCTGGTGAACTCCAGCAGATTCATGATCTGAAAGAACTGGCAGAACTGGCAGAGTACTATGCTCTGGTGAACTCCTGCAGATTCATGATACGAGTTCGAAGAGATTTTGAAGATCATTTAAAGAACCAAGAACTTAGACTCACTCAAAATCATCTGCTTAAGGAAAGATAAAACTTTCCAGAATCCCCTTGAAAAGAAAAGAAAAACAAAGAGGATTGAAGAGTTCGTATTTCTAGAACTGAATGTAAAACCAACTGATTCATTGAAAAGAAAGATGGTAGCTGGCACTCATACTTCAATACCAATCTTTAATGTGTACTATAACGAAAAGACATATGATATGGTGATTGAAAGGAAGTGGGGAGGAAAGGAAGGGGCTGAAATCCGGTTATTCTGTGGATATAGAGGTCAGATTGCTTGATGAATCATATATCCACTACATCTTCTCAAGATATTTCAGGGAGATCAACAAGCAGCTTGGAGAAGCTGACATGAACTTCTTTCTGAAGTGTATCAAGATTTTGAATATGGCATATGACAGGATTAACCTTGAAAGAGAACAACAAAAGAAGAAGAAGATTCCTCTCAACTTGGGAAGCATAGTGAAGCTTGAGGTAGATGCAGATGGATCTCTCCTAATCCATAGAGATGGTTTGTCCATTGTTGGTGTGTGGGAACCAGCGTCCCTGAGGAAGATGCCAATTGAAGCCATCTATACCATGAGCCAAATGAAGATACATGTTCTAAGCAGAGAAAGGATGAAAGAGGCTAGAGACTTTTCCAACATGATCAAGGAAATCTTGAATCCATCTCTTCCAGACCTAAGTTCGGCTCCATCATCCATAGTCCAAGCACCAGCTGGAGATCCAACAGAATCTTCACAACCTCATCCACCTTTAAACCCTTGAAGTACTTAGGTTGTGTAACCCTTAGAGGGAGTATTGTTGGACCCTGAAAGGATCATACATGCAAATTCAAGTGGTGGTTGATGGTTGTTCTACTGGTGATATCCCATAAGTCCAAGAAGATATGTGGGTGAAGAATAGAAGACAAGTGTTGGCTATCCGTATTTGTATATGCAGATCACTAAGGAACAAATGCTGATAAGTGTTTGTTCTTTCACATATACAAATGCGGATAGTCTGAACAATTGCTATTAAGTATTTGTTCTTCCGCATTAACTAATGCGGATACACAGAAGAAATGCTGAGAAGTGTTTGTTCTTCCGCATTTGTCAATGTTGATGACCAAACACTTAATGTTGAAGACATAGAAGAAATGTTGATGAAGTCCAAGGCATCCACATGAGTTAATGCGGATGTTCAAACATAAATGATGATGAAGACTTTTGTACTTAGACTAGTACTGTGATACAGTTATCAGGGTAGTTTAGTCATTTTATACAGGCTTTATGTCAGCCTATAAATAGAACATAATATCCATTATATGTAAGTTTTTTGTTTGTAAGATACCTAGTATTCAAGTTACGAGGTTCTAAGGTTGTCAACTCATTGTATTGGAAACCCTAGAACCTACTGTAACTTGTTTATCACCAATCAATATACAAAGCAGTTATGAGTATCATTTCAGCATTTAATGTTCTTTGATTCTGTATTTCCACTACTTAATCATTGACTCAATCATCATATTCGATCCTTGTTGAAGTCACATCAATAGAGAATATCATTCTCGGACCCAGTCAAGGAAGCACTTGAGATATTCAAAATTTATAAACAGGAATTGAACTATTTCATGGTCATTTAACTAAAACTCTTAGAATTGATACAGAGTGCAAAAGGAAAAACAGAACTTTTAAGGAAATGGTTAATTCCTTGTTATCATACTCAGGTTTGAGTGATGGATTCTAGGAAGAAACAATGTTGACTGCATGTTATTTGCTTAACAAGATTCCTAATATAAGGATCAAAATAACTC
>BJCO01464995.1:0-15133 GCA_018326465.1 Flaveria floridana | reverse complement strand
GATGGAACAACTTATAGGGATATTTTGTTCATTGGTATTATTTGTAATGTTATTTAAATTGGTTAAATAACGTCAAGTAATATAAATGTGTGTACGAGTTATAAAATTAAAAGGTTAATTTCATAACTCAACAAGTAACTAGTTAAATTAAATGGTTAATAAAAATTGGGGGGAAACCCTTTTTGAAAAGATTTTCGGCCGCCCCCTTTTAGGGGGTTGGTTCATTTGATGTAATGGTAGAAGACACTCTTGAATACATACACACATTCAACCCTTTCTCTCTCTTACATGCAAAAGTGACCAAGAACACTCTTCGCATTGAAGAAACTCATGGCTGGAAGCTTGTTTTAGCAGCTTTCTTGGTCATTTAGGGTGTACAAATCCTAGCAAGAAGGGTCTTTGCTTGATGCTTGTGCGTATGGGAGCTTGAGGACACCTCTCCTTGGTGTTTTGGTCGTTCAAGAACATCACCATCTTCATGAAATCTCAAGTTTTTCAGCAGCTCCTGAAAGGTAGTTTCATGGTTGATGTTTTGGTTGTTATTCCTTCTTGATAGCTAGTTGATTCACATATAAATGATCCTATGTTCTTGGGTTTGTTGTTGCTAAGTTATATGCCTTAATTTTCAGATTATAAAACCTAACATTATGGTTTGTTTCCGCTGTGTTTTTCATGTTTAAATGGTTAAACTACTATGATATTGTGTCCAACAAACCCAACACAATACACATTGTGAGCATAAGATGAAACAAAATATTATGATTGTCTAATGTCTATCCTTTGTCACCTCACATATGAGGATTTCTGTTCTATTTATAGGCTGACAGGAAGCCTTCACAAAAAGACTAAATTACCCCTGTACTATAATCTAATCTAAGTACAAAAAGTCTTCATCAGCATTTGTTGTTGTTCATCTGCCTTAACTAATGTAGATGTGTTGATCTTCATCAACATTTGTTTTTCTTCTATCGTATTAGTGTTTGGTCATCAGCATTGACAATTGTGGATGAACAAACACTTGGCGCATTTGTTGCTAAGCATCCGCATTAACTAATACGGATGTACGATTCCTTGTCAGCATTTTTTCGGTTGTCCGCATTTGTTAATGCGGAAGAACAAACATTTGTCAGCATTTGTACTTTGGTCATCTGCATATACAAATGTGGATAGCTGACACTTGGTCTTCTTTTGTTGATGTAGATTCTTCATCCACATTGGTTCTTGGACTTGGGGAGATTTCTAGCAGAACAACTATCATCCACTACTTGAATTGGCATGTATGATCCTTTCAGGGTCCAACAGACCCTATTTAAGAAGAGGATTAGGATGAATAGGATATAGTGAAGGATGAATCTGAGATGAGTAAGGAAGATCATCCTAAGAAGGGTCATTGTTCTCCTAAGGAGATGAAAGAATCAGGGATGACCAAGTCCAAAGGGAAGAACTTGATCAGAGCAGCTTAGAGAAGATCAAAGAAGGCTCAAGAGATCAAGGCCATCTTCAACTCCAAGCAGAAACAAGTCTTTATCTCTGCAGGATTTGAAGCGGTGAAAGGTGAAGACTTAACTATTGACTCTAGTACAAGGAGTTATAGTTTATATCCAACTCATCCCTTTGAAGAAATGATGGTTGATCAGTTGTGCAACACTACTACACAGCCTGAATCACCCAGTTCTAAGAGTAAGCCTTACCCTAAGAAGCCTGCTACATCATTTGAGAAGTTGAAGATGGAAGTGGAAAGTGAACAAGCTCAGCATTCTAATCATGTGTGATAGTAATTAATCTGGTTGTGAAGACTTAATCAAAAAGAAGTTATTATATTGGTCTTAGCTTACCTTTATTATGTAAGGGTAAGTAAGGTCGTCTCCACCGGGAATATGTGGAAAGTTTTTGATGATTAATACTCAATTAATGTAAAGACAAACACTTTGAACTAAAGATTAAAACTTTTAATGAATTAATGATCACACATGCCTAAAGCAAAAAAACTTTAAAAAACTTTGATTAAATAATAAGAAACAATCACTTACAGGCTTCAAGTTCTACAAGATCAATGGTTTATCAAATGTATTTTAGGGTTGCATAACATGACTCAATATCTTTGGCTTTTTATTGAAGTGATAACCAAGGAACAGTCTTTTAGGACTAGTTCATTCACAAAGTTAACAATTCATGTATATCACGTTATCTACTTTTCTCAATAAGCACAATACAAGGAAACCGAAAACTGATGATAAAGTAAATAACTTTCTTTATAAACAAATTATTTAACTCAACCAAATCCTTAGTCACCTTGAACTACAAAGTGTTCAACATAGAAATCCTAAACATGACTAACCATTGCACTTGATAAGAACCATCCACCCGAAAGCAACCTAGATTATTTAGCCACTCATGGTCTTTATTGATTCTTCAATCTAGAATTGATGATGATCAATGATTATTCTTGTGTGAATTAGGAAGCTTGCATGTACAAAAAGACACCTTGAAATCACCTACCTTCGGCTGAAAAGAGTCTCCCTCGAATTAAGATTGAATATCTTTAAATAACTTGGAAATCTATGAAATTAGGAGGTTTGTTGAAGACTAGCGTATGATACGCCAACCCAGGGCGTATCATACGCCCAACCCTATACTCTAATGCCGAACTTTATGTTTTTTTTCAAATAAATCCACAAATACGTCACCAGTAAGCTGACTGGCGTATGATACGCCCATACCCGGCATATTCTATGCTGGCATAGGGTTTACTGGGTCATTTTTATAACATTCTTTATATTCAGCTTCAACCCTTGTAGTTTTCTCTTTTGCTCCTTTTTCTCCAAAACAAGCCTTTTCTAACTCCTATTCGTACAAATCAAAACACAGGCAACGTGAACTTGTTCCACACTTAGCCTTTTGTTTGTCCTCAAAAACCTACTTGCATATTTTACTTTGATTTATCAAACATACTAAATTATCATAACTCAAGATCACAAGACATGCTTATTTTTCAACTTCTTCCTGTAATATTCACAACGAAATCATGTAATAGCATTCGTATTTTAAATGTGTAACGTTTAGATGGCATATACTCACCTTTTGATTCAAACATTCATGCATTAACATTCCTCACAATGACCACCCCTCTTCGTTTATTTTGTGGACTAGTGATGATATACTAGTATTTCTAGAACTCTCATACCACAAATGCACAAACTCATCATAAGCTCGTATATTGATCAAATTGCCATCAATTAACATAATTATACATAAATCAAGAGGTCTTTCATAGGTTTTAATGTTAGTTTAAAGGTTAAGGTGGGAAAGAAAGGTATTTTAGGGATTTCAAAGTAGCTAACGGCGAATGAAATCCAATTTTAACACATTAGATGCCTTATTCATCAGTTTCCCACTTATACTTGCAATACTAGCACCGAATTCTCACACGATTTTTGTTGCTTCATATTTTGGTCATTTTGACCTCATATTTAGCTTTTTCTTATTAATTTTTTAAAGCAAATTGTTCCTACTACTATTGAACTACTACTAAAATGCCACTTCTAAATATGTTACGGATTAGACTTCATCCCCCAAGGTTTTATCAAAAGGTTAAGGTTGCGTAGGCTTATTGTTTTGGCTTTCAAATGAAAATGTGGGGCTCAACATTGTATCTAATGGGAGATTATATTGGTATGGAATTTAAATGAAAAAGGGTTAAGCAAATCATTCATTACTAATGCCTCTATCACATTTATGCTCATATTGGTTCATGATCTTGATACGCATCAGCACGAATTCTAACTTAAATGCACATTATGGTTGTAAGGATAAGATAATTGCTTTCCTCCTTTCATTCACAAATAACATTATATAATGATACAAGAGAATCTCCTATTTTGGTGATTGATTCTACACAAATCAGTAATTACATTACTATATATACATGCATGATATATGGAGGCTATTACACCCCCGCAGTCAACGCGGGAGGCATGCGGATGCTTAGACTGGACCGAAAATCGTCGAAGAGGACCCGAGGAAGACCCTTGGTAAAGATGTTGGCAATCTGAAAGCTAGAAGGCATGTGTAGAATCCGGACCAGGCCTCTTTGGACGTGCTCCCGGACAATGTGAATGTTGAGCTCAATGTGTTTGGTTCATTGATATTGAACCGGGTTGCCGGATAAGTAGATGGCGCTGACATTGTCACGGTAGACTAAAGAGGCTTTTGCCAAAGGATGATCTAACTCTAGAAGAAGGTTTCACAGCTAACATATCTCTGCAACGACGTTGGCAATGCCATGGTATTCAGCCTCTGCACTAGAATGGGAGATGGTTGATTGTCTTTTAGAGGACCATGAGATCAAGTTGTCGCCAGATGTAGAGCGACGAGTGTTAGGGCAACTTGCCCAATCAATATTTGTGTAGGCACGAATGGAGAGAGCTGAGGAGGAGCGGAGATGAAGACCATACTCAGTTGTGCCTTGTATGTACCAGAGGATACGCTTAAGAGCGTTCCAGTGAGCTATGCAAGGGGAGTGCATGTGCATATAGATTTGCTGAACCGCGTATATAATGTCAGGCCTTGTGAAGGTAAGGTACTGCAGTGCACCTTCCATGCTACTGTAGGTGGTTGGATTATCAAATAGGGAATCTGGTTCACTTGGCAATTTGCTCTGTAAGTCGATCGGGGTCGCTACAAGTTTGCACGAGTCCATACCTGCACGATGAATGATGTCTTTGGCATATGCATGTTGGGACAAGAAAAGTGTGTCCCCAGTTCTGGTAACTGAGATGCCAAGAAGTAGGATAAGGTCCCCAAATCCTTCATAGCAAATTCACCAGCAAGAAGACTCATGATATGTTGGCGGCGTCGGTCAGAGGAGTTGGTAAGTAGGATGTCATCCACATAGATGAGAATATAGGCCATATCATTACCATGGTGATAGATGAATAAGGTGTTATGCATTGGGTAAATCCATGCTGGATGACGAAATCAGTGAACCGTTAATACCAAGCCCGAGGAGCCTGCTTGAGGCAATAGAGAGACTTCTTAAGTCGACAAACATGATCCGGATATTCCCGGTGACGAAAGCCCATTGGTTGGTGCATGTAGACTGTTTCCTTTAAATAATCATGTAAAAAGGCATTTGTGACATCCAGTTGGTGTATGGGCCATGATTTAGAGAGAGCCAGAGTGAGAACCGTCCCGATAGTGGTGGGTTTTACCACCGGACTGAAGGTGTCACCACAGTTAACCTTAACTTGCTGACTACGACAGTCGCATACCAACCTTGCTTTGTAACGTTCTAAAGAGCCATCCCAACGAAATTTTTGTTTAAAGAGCCGCATACTACAAATAATGTTCATGTCCGGATGATGTGGTACTAGTTCCTAAGTGTCATTTTTAATAAGTGCACTAAATTCTGTTTGCATGGTGGCATACCATTCTGTTGTGGACAAGGCAAGGTGGGGGGTTTTGGGGATTGGAACGAGGGAGGTAGTGTTGAGGTTGAAGGGGTGTTTTGGTTTTGTTATACCATCCATGGCTCTAGTGCTCGTGGTACGAGTCGGGTGCTATGGAGGAGGAGGTGGATTTGGGGGTAGAGGTGATGCTTGGGTGAGCGGTGTTAAGACCGAGGGGTGGGCCGAAAAAGAGGAGGGTGGAGAGATGATATGATTTAGAGAGCTAGTATGTGGTTGGGTCGGCTGGGGTTGCGCTAAGGGAGGGAGAATGGGTGAGGCGGGTTGGGCTGTGGGCTGGGACGGATAGGATTGGGCCGGCTGGGATTGGGTTTGGTGTGGAGAGGATGTGTTTTGTTATATGTAGGTTGGGCCGGATGGGATTGGGCCGATTGGAGTAGAGTGTTGGAAGGTGGGTTGGGCCGTGGGTTGTGACGGGTGGATGGTGTCCCACAATAGTGGATTGAAAGGAGGGGATAGAAAATTGTAGTCATGGGTGGTATTGGAATATTGTATGGAGAATGGGTAGATGGACTCCTCAAACATGACATGTCTGGAGATAAGAATTTGATTATTGAAGGTGTCGAGGCACTTGTATCCGTGATGGTTTGAGGGGTAGCCGAGAAAGACACAAGGTTTTGAGCGATGTGTGAGTTTGTTTATAATGTTGGAAGGGGTGATGGGATAGCATAGGCAGCCGAATACGCGGAGGTGAGTATAGGTGGGAAGAACATTGTAGAGAAGTGTGGTGGGAGATAAAAATTTATCGGTTTTCTTGGGAAGAATGTTAAGGAGGTAGGTGGCGGTTTCAAGGGCATGGTGCCAAAATAATAGAGGTAGGGAGGCTTGAGATAAGATGGTACGAATCATATTATTGATGGTTCGTATCTTTCACTCGACTTTACCATTCTGGACGGAGGTGTGGGGACAAGAGAAGCGGAATTGCATGCCATTTATTTGGCAAAATTGTTTAAAATTATTGTTTGTGTATTCGGTGCCATTATCGCATTGGAATTGTTTAACTTTGCGTTCAAACTTTGTATGAATGTGGTTATGAAAGTTGGTGAATGTGGTTTACTAAATTTAATAGAAGAACTAGACTTTAACGAATGCGATAAAGAGTGGCCTGGGTGCCCAAGTCGTTGATGCCAACGGTCTTGAGTAATGCCAACTAATGCAGTGGGTTTGTTGGTATGTTTGATGAAGTTGGTGGTGAGGGGGTAGAGATCGCCCAAGCTATTGCATCGTAGGATAGGTTCCTTGGTCTTGAGATCCTTTACAAGAAAACCAAACGGGTCAAATTAAATTGAAATTAAATTGTCAGCCGTTAGGAGACGGACCGAGATGAGATTTTTGATAAGGTTGGGAGCATAAAGAATGTTGTTCATTTTAAGTGGTGGGAAGGGTGGTGGTAGGATTTTGTTGCCTTGTCTAATAACGGGAATGGTCGTGCCACTGTCTATAATTATTTGTTTGTTAGTGCATGTATTAAAAAGAGACGGGGAATTCGTACCGGGTTGTTCCATGTTGCCAGAAGTGTCGGTGTCCATGTAACCGATCGGATCCAAGGGTTGGCTCATAGACAAAGTGTAGAGAGCTTGAGCAATATCGGTTGGTGTTGGGCTGTAAGTGGCCATATGGGCCTGTGTAGGACGAGGGCCCAAAATCCTTAGAGAGTTGTTAGGGCGAGGGGTGGATGGGTAAGGATAGGGAGGTGTTGGGTTTGTTTTTGGGTTGTAAGCATTGTTGAGGAGGGAGGCCCATTGGTTAGTGGCCCAATTATTAGGAAAAATAATGTAGGAGTGTTGGGATTGGTCCAGCGAGTGGGGTTGTCCCCTGGAGCGGTTTGGCTAAGGGGAGAGCGCCCTCTGCCACGACCACGAGGACGGCCGTGACCACGGGTGGACTTAGAAGAGTTCTGGGAGGCGGTGTGGTTGGGATGGGTTGAGGGGCGACTTTGGCTTTTGACATGAAGGGCTGTGGCGGCTTGTTGGGAGGAGTGGAGGGCTTGGTTGGCTTTGAAGGTTTCATTCATGCATAGCTGTGGACGAACATAGAGAAACGAGGGCAGATGGTCGGTGTTTTGGAATATGGTGCCAACTGTTTCACACTGTTCGGTGAGGTAGGCAATAGTTTGTAAAACGAGATCTTGTTCACCAACTGGGGCATTAACGTTAGCCAATTGATCGGTCAAAACCTTAAGTTCTTGGCAATATTCATGCATGGATGAATGATTTTCAAGACGGGTGTTGGTGAATTTTTATTTGAGGAGGGGGGCTCGTGTGGCTTTGTTGTCCTGAAAAAGGTTTTCGATGGCTTTCCAAGAATCATACGTGGTGGTGCTCTTTTTGATCATAATTTTTAGGAGATCGGTAGAGATCGTGCCATAGATCCATTGAAGGACGATGGCATCGAGTAGTTCCCACGAGTCGGCAAGAGGGGGAGCTGTTTGCTTTTCCTTGTCAGCAGAGGAGGTAGCAGCGGGTGATGGGGCAGGGCTCTAGGTGGTCGGCGACAAGGAATGCCATACAGTGAATCCGAAATAGCTCCGACCATGTGTTGTAGTCTGAAACTTCATTGTCCAATGTGACAGGGACAAAGGTTCGGATGTTGGAAACGGTGGTTGCGGGATGAAGCTTTTGGTCGGCCATTGTAGAAGAAGGGATAAAGAGAACTTTTTTTTGGACAGGGATTAGGAGGATCGTAAGGGTGATACCATGTAAGGATATGATAATTGCTTGCCTCCTTTCATTCACCGATAACATTATATAATGATACAAGAGAATCTCCTATTTTGGAGATTGATTCTACACAAATCAGTAATTACATTACTATATATACATGCATGATATATGGCAGCTATTAATGGTTTACCTCATTATGAAACAATATAAATCAAATCAAAATATGCTTTGAATTTCCCAATTAGGCTCAAACTCTCACAGAACCGGTGGGAAAAAGGGTTAAAAATATGAAGCACGTATGTCATAGATGATCCGGTTTGTTATGCCTCCTAAGAATTCTACATAATTTTATAAAAACTCATGATGGACGTGCTTTAATAAAATTTTAGAAAAACCATGCCAAGAGATCTATACATGCACAAACAAGTGATAATTAGCCATGTATGAAAAGTTTTGGGTCTCATGTACAATTAAGCTTATTTGAAGTTTTTTTTACAAAAATGTTCACTTTTTTCAATTCTTCCCTTATCCCTACACTTGAGATACATTGTCCCTAATGTAAGTTGGTCATAATTAGCATTTTCATAACATAGGGAAGTATATTCTTAATTTCATCCCTCTTATTGGAAAACAAGACTATCCGTTGCAAGGGAAAACTAGTACGCCATATAATGACATATTATTAATCAATAACAACAAATGCCCAAAAATAATATTGTTTAAAGCCAAAGTAGTGGACAGAGTACATGGACCAGATCACAATCATTATCAGAAGCCTTCATCTACCGACTTGTGCCTCCCCACACTTGAGTGCTTCCGTCTCATTATTAACTATTAAAACAAAAAAAACACAAACTAATAGAACAAATAAAACTCACTTTCGTAAGAATCACGATTGCATTTAGCATATGCAACAAGCTTTTAAACCCCTTGGTAGACCCGAGTGGACGAGTTGTAGTCTTGGGAGGGTTTCTAGTGAGCACACCCATAAAATTCACAGGGTTACCTCCCATTAGCACTAAGTATAAAGTCTTCAACCGGACTGTACCTGTCACCACTAAGGTGGTCGAAGTGCATATTTTCCTAGCGAGTTTCCAACAAACGCTCAATAATTAACATACATGTTTCATAATTGCTTTCCAATGATTGGAATGTAAAATGAGAAGTTGTTGGAAGCCACTTCTTATTAGCTTGTCCAATTTCATGCAATGTCACCTTTCTTTTCTACATACTTAAATCCTCTTCTTTAACATTGTAAATTGGAGTAATAGGTACTGCAGAAGGGTCAGTATAAACTTTGATTAACTCGGTCTCTGGTTTTTTAAGAGGTTTCATGTCTTGCTCCAAAATATACATAACTAGTTCCTCCACTGTTTCCTTGGCCATAGTGGATTCAATATCTGATTCTTCTACAACCGAGGGAAGTAGTGTGGTATTAGTATCCAGCACCTCCTTCGTTACCTTATTTTCTAGTGATTTATCAATCTGGATTTTCATCAAAAGCACATCACACTTTATGCTAAGGTAGTGGAGTCATTGTTAATTTGAAAGTTGGTGTTGTTATAAAGTTTCATCAATCATGGAAAACATCACTTGGAATCAAGCAATCTTTTCCTCCTCCTCAGATTAATAAGTATCTTGAAATTGCTTAACATTTAGGATATCAACATTTTCTTGATTCTGAAAAGGAAACTGAGATTGATTCTTACTATAACATTGAGAAGTATTTAAGTGGTTCGAGCGTCCATCAGATGCTCCTTGATTATGCCTATTAACATCAACGTATGTTGACTACGAGTATTCTTGACGATATTCATCATGATCTTCCATATAACTGGAGCTTTATACCGTTTGTAGTTCATAATTTTTGCAATACAAATCATTCTCAAAGTTGTTGTTCACCTCTGATTGATAATATCCTTCATAATATGGATAAGATGATGATACATCCTCATAATAAACATCCAACATATATAATTTTCTTCTCGTATCCTCACACTTTTGCAAGTACTCAAGACAATCATCTTGTGTGTGAACTGGACTTACACAATAGGTACATGAATAATAAACTCAATCCATGGTAAGGTTTAACTTCATGATAGTAACCTACAAGACATAAAACTTCTAGCGTAAACAAAAAAAAAACAAAATACAAGAGAAGAAAACAAAACAAAAAAAATTACAAAAAAATAACAGTGTGTGCACTAATTCCCTAGTAACGGCGGGTTTTAATCTTGTTGTTGAGGCTCGATCAAAAAAATGTTATTATATCAGTCTTAGCTACCTTTATTGTGTAACGGTTAGTACGGCCTTCTTCACAGGCAATATGTGGAAAGTGTTTAATGATTAAAACTCAATTAACGTAAAGACAATAACTTTGAACTAAAGATTAAAACTGTTGGAGCCTATTTGAAGATTAGCATTATTCATTTTTGTTTTTGTACTAGTATAGGGACTAATTTGTAAATATGTTCCTTTGTTTTCATTTTCAGTATAGATAGGATAGTTTGTATATTTTGCAGGTGTTCGAAGCAGTTAGACTTTCTATTATTATTCACCTTACACATTGTACCCATTGGCAATTACTATCAATGAAAACAGCTATGACTTTTGAAGTATTTGCTTTTGTTTGATTACTTTATGTTTTTATTGATCATTGCATCACAATATCATCATCGATTGATCCGTTTTGAACCTATCAAATGGTATCAGTGCTTTCGGTTCAGTAATAGATCATAAAATTGACATTTTAAGCTTTGTGAATCACTTGAATTTGTGATTGATAGTAATTTGATTAGTTAATTCTTGAAATCAGTTGTGTTTCATCAATAGAAACATAAATTGAATCACAATTTTGTATTTCATCTATTCAAATCTGAATTTTCATCAGATTTGTGTGCAAATGTATGTTCTTCAAGTTTGAACTCAAATTTATTCAGAATAGCTAATTGTGGTTGTTAATTAAGAGAAATGATGATTGAGGATTGATAAACTATCTATATACTACCTTATCTAAAGGTTTTAGATCAATTCATCATGTTTTAAAGAAATTGATAAGATTAGGTTGTTATGAAGATGATGACTTAGGCGCATGAACACTGTTTAGGCGTATTAGCACTGTTTAGGAATTTTGCTTTTTGATGTTTTACTACTGTTTTGAACATTTGAAGACTGTGCAACTGAATTTTAGATGCATTACAATTGTTTGGACATTTTAACCCCTAGGCGTTTGACCACTTTTTAGGCGTCTGACCACTGTTCAGGCGCTTTACAACTGTTCAGTCACATTACCAGTTGGGCGTTTTAGAATTCAACTTAGGCATTCTCTTAGTGTTCAAATTCGGGTGTTTCACAAGCAGTGGCGCATCAGAATTCAGACTTTTCATCCAACACTTAGAAATTTTTTAAAAACTAAAACCTAAAAATATTTTCATTTCTTTATTTCATTTTAAATTCTAAAATGTAACACCCGAAACTTTGTCAAAGTAAAAGAGAAATAAAAGTCTCTTTCATAAAAGGAAAAGGAACAAAGTGGAGGGGGCCAACGTGTAAATAGTACAAAAAGTCAAAAAGTGAATGTACAAAAGGAGCATGGTCGACCATGCTCCTCTTGTTGCAACTGCCGAAAGAAAGAAAGAAAAGTGGATTTTCTCTAGGTTCTTGAAGAAAAGGAGAAGAAAAAGTTCAAAGGTGAGTGTTTTAATGTTAATTGGCTCGGATCTTTGAGGTTTTCCACCTTAGGAACCGATTTCTAAGTGTTGTTTGTGTTGTGCTTGTTAGGTGTTGGGACTCTTGTGTAAAAGTTAGTTGGGAGGAGTTTTACTTGTCTTCTACACAAGGTGAGTTCTAGACCTCATATTTTACTTGTTTTAAAGCTTCTTTAGGGCTGAAAATGTATTAAAAATGGTTTCATTCATTAATATGCATGTACACCCGTATGTTCTATGTTGCATGATGATGTTTTATGGGTGTTTAGGTGATGATTAGGCTTAGAATGGTTATAATATGCATAGAACAGATTGGTATGATGATTTGGGTTTGAAAATGACATAGAAATGAGTTTAACAGTTGCACATGCGCGTACAAAAGGCTTAAGCGCCTAACATTTGCCTTAGAAATGTTCTAGGTAGGGTCATGCAACCAAATAGGGTTCATGCGCCCAAACAGTACCCCATGCGCCCAAGAAATGCCTTAGAAATTCTAAGTACAAGTCCATGCCCCTGAACAGTAGTTCATGCGCCTAAGTGCTGAAGCGCCAAAGTAGGCTCATGCGTCTGCATAGTTGTAATGCGCCTAAACAGGCCTCATGCGACTGCATAGTGCTCATGTGCCAAGAATACTTGGATTAATTTCTGAAATTTTAAGGAAAAACTGAATGATTAGGGTTTGAGCCTAGTTTGACTTTAGGGTTTTAATTGTTATTACTATGCATAATTATAAGTTGTTCTTATGTTCCATAATTATAAGTTGTTCTTATGTTCCATATTAATTATTATAGTGTGACCTTACGTGGTGTGTTATCATTATAAACGTAAAGTATTATCATTAATAATACTGAAAGATTAATAGAAAAGAAAAGTGGAACATAAATGAAAGAAGGCAAGTCTTGCAAGGAAGTGCATAGGAGGTGCACGACCATGTTGTCGTTAGCTCAACAATGATGCGGGTTAGCTACCCTGAAGGATGCACACAGGGTCAATCACTGAGATTGACAGTGACCCTTGTAGCATAACCTAGGTGACTGGGTCAGCTTAGTGCACAATGTTCATGGTCTATTTATAGACCACAGGCCCAACATTAGCTTCATACATAATATTTGAGGTTTTGTACATTGGTCCTTAAGAAAGTGAAAGATAAAGACAAAAGTACAAAATGAACGAATGCGTACAGTACAGAAAGAAAGAGAGTACTACCTTGATGTATATATATGATGTGTGCTCAAGTATGAAAGTAAAGAAAGTATTTTGTCAAAAGAGTATTTTCATATATAAATTATACAAGGTATTTTAATACTTTTAAAACTAGAACTCACTCAGTAATGCTGACTTTTATACGTTTTCAGTTGGTAGGTAAATATTACTGAGGATGGCACGAGGGTGAAGCTACTCGGCGGGACAAGACTGACATCCATTAAATAATTATGATATTGTTGTTTTGTAATGCAATTAAACAATCCTTTTGTAACTCAAACTCCATTGTATTGATTAACAACAGTATTTATTATAATAATGAATGGCTTTTGTTAAAGTAATTCCGCTGCTTATTTTATGAAATGCTTATTATTATGTATCTTTAGTGCCATGAATGACCAACTATGTGGTCTCCAGGATCGGGGCCTTACAAGTTGGTATCAGGGCCAAAGTTTAAGTGAATTGGGTTAATATATTCAGAAACCTAATCTTAAACTTAAAATGGGAAGAATGGATTTAGATAAGATAGGAAATGCTTGGGGTGTGAAGAGTAAAGTATGTGGCTAATCACAACTGGGCACTGTAAATAGGGACTTACTATATTTAACATAAACTAAGCTATTACCTTGAATGACTGTGTTAGTATTTGAATCTTATAGCATTTAGAGGATGGTTGGACGGAAATTTTCAAAGGCTTCTAGGGGTAGAGGTTGTGGTGGATGTGGTGTTGAACCACGTGCTACCAAGAATGGTGCTAAGGCTACCGAGATAGCTCACGAGAAACCTGAGGTTCATGGACGGAGTACGGAAAATGAGAATGCTAGTTTGAACACCTCAGCAAGGAGGCGATTGCTGATGAGGTGCACCAGGTCATGCAGATAGTCTTACTATCTATGGTGACCGAAGGTATCAGGACGGTGAGGAGTGAAGAAAGAAAAAAGAATGAGGATAAGAAAGGATCAACATGGAAGGAGAGAAAGGAGAGGAGGAACAACCTAGGTCTAATACAGTGCTATCCAGTGATGAGGAGGATGCTTCTGTGGAGGTGACGGCTAAGGGATGTACTTATGGGGCATTGTAACGGTGTAAGCCCCCGACCTTCGATGGCAATGGTAATGTTGCTGCTGGACAATGCTAGGTGAGGGAGATGGAAGCGTTGCTAGAGATTAGTGAGTGTCGCGAAGACAAGAAGGTGAAGTTCGCCACTCACTCATTTGTTGACTAAGCATTGTGTTGCTGGACAAAATTGTCCAAGCTGAGGGTGCCAAAGCCATCGGGAAGATACGATGGAGAGAGTTGAAGAAGTTGGTGGTCAAGGAATTTTGTCCTCACAGGGAACTCGATAAGATTAAGAGGGAGTTCCTGCAACTCGAGGGTGGAACCATGACCCACAAGTAATACACCACTAAATTTAATGAAATGGCGAGGTTGGTGCTGGATCAGGTGACGCCGGTGTTGAGGAAAATCAAGAGGTACATCTAGGGATTTTCGAATGACATTCGCATGCACTTGATTGTTGCTCAGCCAGGCACCTTTTGATCGGTTGTAGACCTGGCGGTTAGATTTTATGATGAGCGAGAAGAGACGACGGTGGAGGTGAAGAAAACGGTTGGTGGTGATAAGAACTCGAATGGAAAGAGGTTTGGACATGGTGGTTTCATTCCAAACAACAAGAAGATGAAGGTAGATGATCGTAGGGCATCGTGAAGTTCGGAGCTGAGGAAGTGCAGTAAATATGGGAGGGAGCATACCGATGAGTGTAGGTTGGGATTGAATGTATGCTTCAAGTGTGGCAAACCTGGCCATATTACTAGAGACTGTAGGGTGCCGAGGTGTTATAGCTGTGGCAATGAAAGGATCTAAGCATCTAGTATCATCAATTAGATTGGATTTGCAGCGAAATAGCATACGAATTAGAACAAATTATAGCAAGAACACACAAGATGTATCAATGAAATAGTATGGTTATAGAGAGAGAGAGAGAATTTCTGCCAAAAGGTATATTTTCATTCAACACACGCTTCAGCACCTTTACAATTAGGTCATCTTTCCTTTTATAGGAAAGATGACGTCAGCTGATGTCACTTGACAGTGA
>BJCO01464994.1:0-12840 GCA_018326465.1 Flaveria floridana | reverse complement strand
ATATATATATATATATATATATATTATTTTAATGGTTAAAAACGAGGTGTTGAACCATAAATTAGTATGTTGAATATACAAATATAGTTAAGTTTTATATATAACTATAAAATACATATATAAATCATATATAAATTACTTATTTTTAATTATATATATAACTGTATATATAATATACTATATATAATTATGACGTCATCCGTTCAATCCGACCGGTCGGACCATCAAACCAGTAAAACATCCGATTCGACGTCCGATTCGGTTCTGAAAACGTTAGATATTATCTTCTTCAATGGTTGATGGCATTTATATACGGCGTCGCACCCTGGACGGAAACATTCTATTGGTCAAAATAAAGTATTCATTACATAATATGATTTGAATATATTCACACACAAACATTATTCTTATACACGCCAACCACCAATATACGATTTAATTTATTATTTGAAAATTTTAATTAGTCAAAATCAGTTAATAAAGTATAACTAATAAAGTAAAGGGCTTGCAGGCTTCAAACTTTGAAAACATATTTTTTAATACTTATAGAAATTAAAGTAATAAAGAGTTGAGAATGAAACAATTAAAAAAATTTAAAAGTTCTACGAAATTTCAAATTGATCAAGGATACATAAAAGTTTAAAAGAAAGTTATATGTTAGTTTTAGAATTCAATGAAACATGAAACATCTTGATAATACAAATATACTCATGAATAAAAATTAGAAGCCTAGGCGCCTGAGAATTTTCTCGGCCAATCGTAAATTAACATGTTTTTTTAGAAGCCTCGACATCAGTCATGTGTCACTATAGGATGACAACGTATCACCTTCTAGGTCCTTGTCAGCATGTGACGTGTCAAACCACGAGGGGTATGCATTGCAAACACGTAGTGGATCGTTACTAAATGGTATAGCGGTCCGCTATGCTATCAGGAATCCTAAAACCCTAATTCACTGAAAGGTGTTCAACATGTTAGTTTTGTTCAAGATAGTCTGTCTGCTTTTATATCAGGAATCCTGAAACCCTAAATCACTCCATGGCGGACTGTTAGGATCCTTGGTCATAATCCGCGAACAAGGTGAAAACTCTAATTCTTCATATTTTTTCTAACCCTAAATGTTTCGTTAGTTTAGCGTCTTTCAAGGCATAAACCTTGTTTCGTCGACCAAACAATTATGTAGATTGGACACATGAAGTACATCACGTATTCCCTTTATCTCTTTTGGTAATTGCAACTGATAAACTATAGTCTGATTCACTTTATGATTTTAAATGGTGCAACTAAACGTTTCGTTACTTTAACGTTTTTCAAGGCATAAACATTGTTTCGTCGACCAAACACTTACGTAGATTGGACACATGAAGTACATCATGTATTCCCTTTATCTCATATGGTAATTGCAGCTGATAAACTATAGTCTGATTCACTTTATGATTTTAAATGGTGCAACTAAACGAGAGCTTAATTTTCCTTTCTTTCCAAAGTGGCAATACCTTTCTGTGTTGATACCTTCAATAGTACCTTACCAGCAACTGAAAATTCCTATGGTTTTCTCCTCCTATCAACATAACTCTGCCTATTTCTTTTTGTTTTCAATTGCTCTCTTATTTGTAAAATATTATCAGTTGTTTACTGTATAATCTTATGACCTCATAGCTTGGTCTCCCCTATTTCAGACCAACATACAGGTGTTTTACACTTTATACTTTTTCCTATTTTCTCAACTTGTATTGGGAAGTTTTCTAATGAAATTCATGGTCATCATTTCTCATTTTCAAATGAGGTAACTTAAGATGTTACAATAAACCAGATGGTTTTTGATGCTCCACCTTGACTTCAAACAAGTAAGAAACTTTGCAACATATATGGTACCCGAATCTTTCTATATAATGTCACTTCCTGGATTCATTTTATATTTAGAATTGTGAGCTTCTTCTAGGATTCTCTCTCAAGTCATAATATACTAGTATTTGGATTCTTTTGTTCATTCCGGGGATCACATCCTCTCAAATAATTTTGACTAATCATGCCTTTTATACCTTCTTTCTCAGAGATGTCATTATCTTATGCATGTTTTTAAGCAATCTTAATTTCATTGGTTAAATCAATTTGCAGTTTGAGTCGTAACACACGAACTCACTTGTGTTTTTCTTTTACCTGTATGCACAAGGCTTCTACCACTACATTGGCTTTTCCTTCATGATAACATATCTCATAGTCATAATCACTCGAGGTCTCTATCCATCTCTTTTGTCTCACGTTTAAATCTTTCTAACCAAGATATATTATAAACTTTTATGATTAGTGTAAATAGTGAATATGACTCCATAAAGATAGTGTCTTCATAATTTTGAAGGCAAAAATTTAGCACCAATTTCCAAATCATGAGTTGTATAAATTGATTTTAAGTTAACGAGATGCATATGTGACCATGTTTCTTTCCATCACTACACAACCTAAACCAGGATGGGATACATCATAACAGGCAGCAAAGTCTTCTACTCCATTAGGCAATGCTAAGATTGGTGTATGTGTCAATTTCTATTTTATGATTCTGAAAACTTCAACATGTTTTAGTCCCCACTGAAACTTTACTAACTTACATGTCAATGAGGTCAAGAGGACAGTAATTTGGGAAGAACCTGAACAAACCATTAGTAGTATCTTGCTACTCCAAGAAAACTTCATACTTTTGTTGGCGTCTTAGTATTTTCCTATTTCACTATAGATTCTATCTTTGCTGGATCTACTTGAATTCCATCAACATTAATAACATGACCTGGAAATTGTACCTCTGTCAATAAAAATTCACATTTTGAGGATTTGCCGTACTATCGTTTATGTCTGAGTAGTCTAGGTATTATCTTCGAATGCTCTTCATAATCTTCTTAATTTTTAGAATAAACAAGTATATCGTCTATAATTACAATAATGAGTTTATCTAGATATGACTTGTATAAGTTGGTCATCATATCTACTATGAACTTAAAATGCCAATATCTTGTCCCAAAAGCTATGTTCAGAATTATCTTCTTCATATATATTTTTAGTTGATCAGAAGATCAATCTTAAAAAAGAAATATTATCCAAGTAAATGATCAAATAGGTCATCAATTCTTGAAAGTGAAAAACAATTCTTGATTTTACTTTATATAGCTCCCAGTAATCAATACTCATCCGCATTGATCCAACGTTCTTCTTGACAAATAAGATTGGAGCTCCACATGGTGAAGAATTGGGTCTTATTTAACCTTTGGAAAGTAACTCATTCAACTGATCCTTTTGTTGCTTCATATCAATTGGAATTGATCTATATAGAGCTTTGACAACTCGTTTCGTTCCTTGTAACAAATTAGTTCTAAACTCTACTTCATGATTTGGAGGTATTTTTGGTAACTCATCTAGCAATACATTAGCAAAATCTGCTACAGTAGACACATATTCAATCTTCGTTTTCTTATTAATGCTAGACACTGAAACCAAATAGGTTATACGACCTTTGTTTAATGATCTTTGTGGATAATGATCTTTTTACCCGTCGACATGCAAAGTTCAATCACTTGTTTGTCATAAAGGATATAAGCTTGATTAGATGTTAACCAATTCATAATGTAACGCTCGGAATAAAGTCAAAACGAGCCAATTAATAATAATAGGATTAGCCGGGATTATTTAAAGAAAATATGCGGGAAATGGAGAATGGACCGAGTAGACCTCGCGGGGTTATGTGTTCAGCGAGTTTAAGGTCCCGGGAACGCCTGGTATATATAAACGGATCAGCTTGAGCCACTCTCATTTGCAACTCAACACCAACTTCTAGAGAGAGAGTGTAGAGAGAGAAAGTGGAGAGAAAGTGGTAATTCAAGGCTCGATTGGTCAGGAGATTGAAGATCGGTGTTCGTGGACATCCAAACAACCAGAAAAGACCAAGAATCCAGGTAAGAAACATCGTTTAATCATTTCTTTAGCTTAAACCCGGATTCTAGGTTTTGGGGTTTTTGAAAGTGGTAAAGAATCGTTCAAAACTCACATTTTTATGTAACAAAACATGTAAAAAGATTAGATATAGCTTCATGGATGATAAACCAAGGTTTTGGGTGTAAAAGACTGAAGTTTTGGGTTAAAAATGGGTTGTTCGTAATTTCAGCCCGTTCTGCGAAATTATGAGTTCGTCCAGCGAAATTATGTAATCATCCAGCGAAACTATGGATGTTCCTGTGAAACTATAGTTTCGCAGGTAGATTCGCATACTTGAATTTCCAACGAAAGCTGGGCAAAATTGTCAGCGAAACTGCTGGCGAAACTAGCAGCAAAATTGCTGGCGAAATTAGTAGCAAAACTGCTGGCGAAACTAGCAGCGAAACTGCTGATCTTGTAGCGAAATTAGCAGCGAAATTAGGTAGAAATTAACTCCTTTGAGTGTTAACTTATCTCCAGATTGTGTAGTGCGACCCTTGCTTAGAAAGTGTGACAACCCTGAATCTCAGGTTACCTCGTTCCTATAACTTAACATTTCCCTCGCTATGATTTTATTAAATAATAATTATTATTATTATAAATAGATAACCGTTATTGTAATTAGCAACTAAAAAAAATTAGAAGACAATCCGGCCCAACCCAAAAGCCCATGAAGCACCTTACTTCCAAAATAATACATGTTACCATGCAAAATCCAACCCTAACCTCCAATTACCCAAAAATCATCCCCCACAACTTCTATTCTCGTTTTCAAGAATATTGTAGCAGAGATCTGAGGATCCCCGGAGATCCAACCGTTGAATCGATCCCAAATGTTTACTGAATGTTTTAGACAAATAGGCGAAGGTTTTCACCGTTGCGATTTTTATTTGAAGACCTGGAGGTCTGATTTTTATTTTTCCGAACAGAGCAGTGCGCCTGTGACGTTTTCTGACGACTGCTAAATTTTCTGGCGATGGATAAGGTGGAAAAAGGTGGCAGAAGGTGAAGGTGATGGTATATCTATGCGATACGGACGCGTAGCCGCTTGAATCACTCAATTCTGAGTTCATTTGATATAGTTTCAACCTCCATTCGTATTTAGTCCAATTCGAGTAATGTTCATAGAAAAAGGGTTTGGGTATAACTTGTGTAGTTTGGGTTTCTCTAACACTTATGAATGTGAAAAAAATTTGGATGAGTTTCTAAACTTCTTTTAGTTGATAACATGGTCTTTTGAAGTCATTGAACATTGTTAGGATGCACGTTAGGTCTAAAACTTAATGTTCTCTTATTTTTGGCAGATTCTATTAGCCAACTTATGCACGTTGTAACTTGATGGCAATAAACTAAATCACTGCGTTTCTTGGGTCCAAATTGTGTATTTTTAAATCTAGTTTCCAGAAAGTTCAACCAACTTTAATTGGATGGGTAAAACTCAAGTTATTATCTTTTTAGTGAAGGTAGGTCAAAACTGTTTTTTATAGCAAACAAAGGGTCAAGTGTTTTGATACATGGTTTGTATTTTGATGAAGTTATGGTTAAAATAAATGATTTAGGAAGTAACCCTATGAGTCTTGGAACACCTCCAAGTAGATTCAACTCAAAGTTATGTATAGATGATTTATAATGAACTCTTGTGTGAAGTGTTGTCAAAGCTTGATTTTATGCATTGATGTGTTGTACATTATGTGATATGACTTGGACATTGTAAGGATGTTTTGTACACAAACTTATAAACCTATTTGTGTAATAGGTTGAGGTTACTATTGTGGTAATTGGTTTTATTGTCTGCCGTGCACCCTAAGGTGAGTTTATAGCCTCACTTTTTACATTATACACTCTTTTGGGGGAGAGAAACATGTTGCTTTCATAAACAATACAATACCTTAGATTTCATAATACTGCATATACCTGATACGATGGTGTTATACTACACCTCTTCGGACCTTTAATTTGTTACTAGCGAGGTGATTATTAGTAGATTTACTGGGTTTCACAAACCTCGCCTGAGCTAGTCATGCTAACTTGACTGGAGGTCAAACAGGTGAATGGTTAGCCTGTTTTATAGTATTGTAGTAGGGATTCCATAGCCGGGGCATTCATTACATTATTATTACTGTCAGCTCGATCGCGACTTCATACACATAGTGACTTGCTGTAAGCTAGCTACCTACTTATATGCTTTGATTACTAAATTTGGAATTTCATTATTATTAATTATTATTTTTTGATATAGCTGTGAACTCACCAGTCTTTGTACTGATCATGTTTTCTCTCAGGTCGTTGATGTGGCACGTCTAGAAGCACCATATTCATTGGATATCATCTTCATTCGCTTATAAACTGATTTTATGGTTTAATTATAATTATATTTCATTAAATTGGTTTGAGCGCGTGTTTGCACAGTTTTAACAATTGTTTAAATGTTTTCTGATTTCGCTTCTGCAATACTTAAACAATTAAGTAACTTATATGCTTTGTAATTATCGAGTCGTTTGGTGTAACTGATGCTTATCTGAGATCCTGGTTATGTCACACGCCTGACGGTAAAACCTCATTCGTGAAAATTGAGGGTGTGACAGATTGGTATCAGAGCATTAGTTATAGCGAACTAAAATGTACATTTCATTTGCTTGCATTTTAGACTATAGCTGGATTTGCATTAGTTACACACACATAGATAACTATATTATACTTGCTTGATGTTTTGCTTGCTTTGATATATTCATGTGAGTGTTCAACTACATGAATGGTGTCTTCATCTCTTCATGCTAAGTTCACGGGAAAGGCCAGTTCGCCCTGATTCCCCGCTGTTACCTCCTCCTTCGCTGCACACGGGGCTTCGAATTACTATGAGTCACGAGAAAGTTAATTATAATTTAGTGTTTATGTTACCTTTTATATTATACCTCTCAGAATTGGATAGTGTACCATTGTTACCTAACTTTGATGGTTCATTGGGAGCATGTTCTGTCTCTCGTTGAATGTGTTTCACGTACGAGAGTTACGTCTTCCAAGTTTTCTTTACCTACCTTGCCACTTCTCTGCCATATGGAGCAGGCAATAGTTGTATTGGTGGCTACCGTAGACATTGGGAGACAACTTATTAGGGTTTACTTATGATAACGCTATCTTATCCGTCTAACCTGAGTACATCGATGGTTCCTTGCCCAAGTGAATGTTTTCTTAACCGAATCATTTATACAATCTTGGTTAATTGACCCTTTGTTTAATAAACTGTATCTTTGATATACCTATCATTGATAACACTCTGTACTTGACAAGGTATGTTAGCTTGGATGGGAGGAACCAGGGGTGACCATGCAAAGCAAATTACCATCACGGGTGCACACATAATTATAATTTTTCGTGCATGAGAAGTCTGGCGAACTCTGTCGGGTGATAACGGTCATATTCAGTACAAATTTTCATTTCTATACTTTGAGAAATGAGAGTCTCGATTCTCATAAAACTTCACTATTGATATCGAAACAATCCTCCATTTCTACACGTATGAAAGTTGTCATCTACCTTGAGCCTTGATGAGATTCATATTATGGCATTAGTCCTAGTCTCTATGAGATGTTACCCTTTCTATCATTTCAGTGATTGTGTATTACTATCCACCTATAATGTGCCAGATCTTCAATAGTTGCAATAGAGTGGTGATACTCTCTGCGTATGTAGTTCTTGTTCATTGGATTGATATTAAAACTTAGAGTCTTGGTAATTTGAGCATTCCGGCATTCATTTTATTTGATATCTATCATGTATAAGCGTACATTACATTTGTTTGTCTCCCCAATGGTAGGATCCAATCGGATTTCTCTAGCTGATTACCTTTAGCGTAGGACCGAAAAGCAAGACATTATGATGACCCCATCCATTACGTCTCCGCCTTTCTATTATAAGCAACAAGTGTAACCATAATTGCCATGGACCGTGTAATAAGAACATTTAAGAGTGCAGCGGAGAAATTTGGCCATACCTTCAAGAACTGACGTATGAATATCCTAGACAGGTCACCTCAAGCACAAGAAGCACAAAGAGATGTTATGAGTGTGGACAATCTATGTATTTATAGAGAAACTATTCAAGGATCAAGAAGATAGGAAACCGGCAGAAATAGTAGTTCTGCTTCAGCATTATCTCATTTGAGTGTCGATCAAAGTTTCATAACCAGTAACTTGAGTGGACTGCTAGAGGTAGTTCTTACCAGCTTAAGTTACCGCTTCCTAATGATGAGATTCTTACAGTAGAAGGCGGCATCATCTCATATCTGAAGGCTCAGAAATGTCTCAGGAAATGACATTTTGCTTTATTGGCACTTGTTATAGAAATGAATTTGGAGGAAAGGCGTATCGAGGATATTTCAGTTGTTAGAGACTTTCCTGAGATATTTCTCGAAAACCTATCTGGTCTTCCTCCGTACAGACAGGTGAAATTTTAGATTGAGTTAGCACCTGGAGCAGCTCCGATCACTCGAGCACCGTACCACTTGGCACCGAACGAATTACAAGGGTTGTCTAAGCAATTCCAGAAATTGTTAGACAAAGGATTCATACGTCCCAGCTCTTCACCTTAGGGAGCTCCAGTGCTTTTTGTGAAGAAGAAAGATGGAATCTTTAGGATGTGTATCGACTATCGAGAGTTGAAAAAATTTACGATCAAAACAGATTCCCACTCCCGCGCATTGATGATTTGTCTGACCAGCTACAAGGATCAAGCTACTATTACAAGATTGATTTGAGATCGGGTTATTATCAGTTGAGGGTTAGAGAAGAAGTCATCTCGAATAAGGCTTCCTGACTCGCTATGGGCACTACGAGTTTGTAATAATGCCTTTTGGACTGACCAATGCCTCTGCAGTTTTCATGGAACTCATGAACCGTGTTTGCAAGCCTTATTTGGATAAGTTTATCATTGTCTTCATAAATGACATACTGATCTACTTTCAGAATAAGGAAGATCATGAGGAACACTTGAGAATTATTTTGGATTTGTTGCAGAATGAACATCTTTATGCAAAGTTCTTAAAATGCAACTTCTGGATGCATGAAGTGCAATTTCTTAGGCATGTGGTGAACAAAAAATGTATACATGTAGATCCTTCAAAGATTAAAGCAATCAAGGATTGGCTGGCACCGAAGACGCTTACTGAGGTGCGATAATTCCTTGGTTTGCCAGGTTATTACAGATGATTTATTAATGGATTTTCAAAACTGGCACAACCTCTAACTGACCTAACCCACAAGGGAACCGTCTACAAATAGGGCAGCAAAGAGGAAATAATGTTTTAGGCGCTTAAGGACAAACTCTGTAGTGCAATGATCCTAGCCATACCATAAAGGAACTGATGACTTTGTAGTTTACTGTGATGCATCCATCCAGGGTTTAGGATGTGTACTGATGCAACACGACAAAGTCATAGCTTATGAATCTAGACATCTCAAGGTGCACGAGAAGAACTACACAACGCATGATCTGGAACTAGGAGCTGTAGTGTTTGCCTTGAATATCTGAAGGCACTACTTATATGGAACTAAGTACACAATCTATACAGACCACAAGTGCCTCCAGCACATATATGATCAGAAGAAACTGAATATGCGGCAACGACGGTGGTTAGAATTACTCAATTATTATGACTGTGCAATCAAGTATCACTCGGGTAAGGCTAATGTTGTAGCCGACGCCCTCAATCGAAAGGAAACACCGAAACCTCGTCGGGTGCATGCATTACAAATGACCATCCACTCTGATTTGCCAGTGCAAGTCAAGGCTGCTCAATCTAAGGCCTTGAAAGCTGAGAACCTGAAAGCAGAATCCATGCGAGACATGGAGAAACAGTTGGAGATCAAAGTTGATGGAATCCTTTATTTCATGGCACAAATCTGGGTACCACAGTATGGGAATTTACGAGAGCTGGTAATGGATGAAGCTCATAACTCACGTTACTCATTTCATCCAGGTTCAAACAAGATGTATCGGGATCTAAAGGAGTTGTACTGGTGGCCAAACATAAAAGATGCGATTGCCACATACGTAAGCAAATGCCTAAGTTGCTCTAAAGCTAAGGTGGAGTACTAGAGACCATTCAGTTTACTTCAGCAACCGGAAATTCCAGTGTGGAAATGGGAGCATATCTCAATGGAATTTATCATGAAGTTACCTGGGACTCCCTGCAGATGTGATACCATTTGTGTTATAGTATATCGCTTAACAAAATTCGCGCACTTTTTAGCAATCTGAGAGACTGATTGAATGAAGAAACTGACAAGAATTTATCTAGGGGAAATAGTCTCTTGGCATTGTGTGCCGATATCCATCATATCGGATCATGGCACTCGGTTCACTTCTCATTTCTAGCAATCATTGCAACGATCATTGGGAACGTGGCTAGATATGAGCACTGTGTATCACCTATAAACCGATGGTCAGAGTGAGCGTACGATCCAGACACTAGAAGAGATGTTGCGTGCCTGTGTGATTGATTTTGCCAGCAGTCAGGAAACTCACTTACCATTTGTTGAGTTCTCTTACAATAATAGTTATCACACCTCAATCAAGGCCGTACCATTTGAGGCATTGTATGGACGTAAGTGTCGATCACCTAGTTGTTGGGCAAAAGTTGGAGAAAACCAACTTACAGGACCTGAACTTATGCACGAGATGACTGAGAAGATCATGCAAATTTGTAACCGTATGGCAGCGGCACGAGATCAATAGAAGAGTTTCACAGATAAGTGCTGTAAACCATTGGAATTCTAGGTTGGTGACAAGGTACTCTTAAAAGTATCACTTTGGAAAGATGTGATACGCTTTAGAAAATGTGGAAAGTTGAACCCTAGATACGTTGGACCATTTGAGATTAATAAACGAGTTGGTCCAGTAGCCTATCAGCTGAATTTACCTGAAGAGCTCAGTGGAATACAAAACGTTTGTTCATGTCTCAAATCTGAGGAAGTGCCTAGCTGATGAATCACTTGTCATTCCACTAGAGGAACTTAAAATTGTTGAACGGCTTCGTTTCGTTGAACAACCGGTGAAAATTATGGATCAAGATGTGAAAACCCTAAAGCGTAGCAAGATTCCTATTGTGCACATTAGATGGAACTCGAAACATGGACCAGAATTCACCTAGGAACACGAGGATCAAATGAAGAAGAAATATCCACAATTGTTCAAAGATCAAGCATCTAATTCTTATGTTATCATTTTAAGGTATCTTTTCTTCCAATTTCGAGATGAAATTACCTTTAACAAGGGGATGATGTCACAAGGAAACATCAAATTTCCTTTGTTTTGGGGTTTGTTTCAGAAACTTCAGAAACTTCATCCTAAGCAAGCTTATGAACACTCACTCTTCTGTTATCGTTGTTAAACCTGATGTTCTTTGTGAACCTCATGTTTTAATTTTCGAGATGAAAATTCCTTCAACAAGGGGATGATGTCACAACCCAAAATCTCTGGTTACCTCGTTCCTTTAACTTAACATTTCCCTCGTTATGATTTTATTAAATAATAATTATTATTATTATAAATAGATAACCGTAATTGAAATTAACAACTAAACAAAAATGAAAGACAATCCGGCCCAACCCAAAAGCCCACAAAGCACCTTACATGCAAAATAATACATGTTACCATGCAAAACCCAACCCTAACCTCCAATTACCCAAAAATCATCCCCCACAACTTCTATTCCCATTTTTAAGAACATTGTAGCAGAGATCTGACGATCCCTAGAGATCCAACCGTTGAATTGATCCCAAATTTGTACAGGATGTTTTAGAAGCATAGGCGAAGGTTTCACCGTTGGGATTTTCATTTAAAGACCTAGAGGTCTGATTTTTATTTTTCCGAACAGAGCAGTGCGCCTGTGACGTTTTCCGGAGACTGCTAAGTTTTCCGGCAGCGGATAAGGCGGAAAAAGGCGGAAGAAGGTGAAGGTGATGGTAGACTCTGCGATACGAACGTGTGGCCACTTGAATCACTCAATTCCGAGTTTGTTTGATATAGTTCAACCTTCATTCGTATTTAGTCCAATTCGGGTAATGTTCATAGAAAAAGGGTTTGGGTATAACTCGTGTGGTTTGGGTTTCTCTAGAACTTATGAATGTGTAAAAACATTTGGATGGGTTTCTAAACTTCTTTTAGTTGATAACATGGTCTTGTGAAGTCATTGAACATTGTTAGGATGCATGTTAGGTCTAAAACTTAATGTTCTCTTATTTTCGGCAGATTCTATTAGCCAATTTGTGTATGTTGTAACTTGATGATAATAAATTCAATCACTGCGTTCTTGGTATCAAATTGTGTATTTTTAAATCTAGTTTCCAGAAAGTTCAACCACACTTAAATTGTACATGTAAAACTCAAGTTATTATCTTTTTAGTGAAGGTAGGTCAAAACTGTTTTTTTACAGCAAACAAATGGTCAAGTGTTTTGATACATGGTTTGTATTTTGATGAAGTTATGGTTAAAATAAATTATTTGGGAAGTAACCCCATGAGTCTTGGAACACCTCCAAGTAGATTCAACTCAAAATTATGTATAGATGATTTATAATGAATTCTTGTGTGAAGTGTTGTCAAAGCTTGATTTTATGCATTGATTGTGTTGAACATTGTGTGATATGACTTGGACATTGTAAGGATGTTTTGTACATAAACTTATAAACCTATTTGTGTAATAGGTTGATGTACTATTGTGGTAATTGGTTTCATTGTCTGCCGTGCACCCTAATGTGAGTTTATAGCCCCATTTTTTACATTATACACTCTTTTGGGGGAGAGAAACATGCTGCTTTCATAAATGATACAATACCTTAGATTTCATAATACTACATATACCTGATACTATGGTGTTATACTA
>BJCO01464993.1:0-16609 GCA_018326465.1 Flaveria floridana | reverse complement strand
CTGCCAGCAATCAGGCCATGGGTGAATATATTCCGTCTAATTTATATGCATAACGTCATTAGGTTTGGTTGTCTAAAGCACATGTTATGTGGTTTTGCTTATAACAGTATGATTCCACATCAAATTCTATACAGCATCAATTACATGTTTTTAAGTTAAACCTGCGGAACTCACCAACATTATGTGTTGACATTTTTGAGCATATCTTTTCAGGTGATCATAATCAAAGAGGATAGCTAGAGCAGATGCCTTCGCAGACACCCTCAGGATTTCAATAGATTTGCATTAGTGTTGTTTATCATTTGCTGTTGTATTTGAACACTGTGTATATGGATTTTAGAATTAATAAGACTATGATAGTCGTGGAACTGACTAACCACGACACAAGTCACCATTGTGTCGGGCGACGTCATGACACGAGGATTTTGCATATGTTATGTCTCTGTAAACATACCAAGTGTTATGACAATCCCGTCCGTCGTATCCTCGTGTTTCCGCTATAAGCGAGGGTGTGACACATAACCTCCACCGCCTCCCATTTGGCGTGATTTCTTACCACCCTCCAAGCCTTTTTCTCGTAAATTTTCTTGTATTTGCTTAAGACTTTTAGAACAATATCCTCATCATTGCTCCTACTAGACCAACGATGTTTCTACATTTTAAAGAAATAAATTAATTATACAAAAAATCAAATTATAAATATAAAATGTAAATACATAAATGTAAAAGTAATAAATTTACAATTTGGATAAATTCCGTTAAAACGACTCATCACGTGGTTTATTCTGCGGCACTTTAAGTTTAGTTGATCTATGGTTCGATTGGTTGAACCAATGGCGGCGATGAAGTGCCAAAATACCGTATTTCAAAACGAGCCACTTTTTTATGATCTTCAATTGTATGGTCTTCGAATACATATACCCAACCCTTTGCCAATGCATCCTCTTCATTTTCATTTCAATCCTTGTTAGTGGCACGAGTTGTCGACTTTCCTTTCGTCTTAGATGTTGGTGGGGGTGTTTTTTCAACACGAATATCTTCATCTTCGCTTTCATAAGCTTGAAGATCATCGAAAAATTCGTTTTCTTTTTTTTTTTTTATTTTCTTCGTCTTCTTCTTGTTGACGTGTTGAGATAGGTTTTGAAATGGGTTTGGGATATTATTGTAATATGAAAATTGCAATGGGTGTTGAAACGTGGGCATAACTGGGTAGTAGACCGATGTTGGGGGGTTTCGTAAGGATTTTGAAACCATTCAGTTGTATGATGTGGTGGTAGGTTGAATGGTTGGTTAGAAAGTGTTGGTTCACTTGGACCTGAACACACATTCGATCAATATTTTTTAGAGGTTTAACCACATGATTTTTGAGGTTTTTTTGGTGGATCTATTTTTTTGAAAGTATATTGTAAATTTATGTAAGAGAATGAGAAATATTTAAGAATAGGATGAAATACGTGTGTTTTGGGTTATTATTTATAGTGCAATTTTTTTTTAAAATTTATTTGGCAATTTAACCGTTGAAGGTGGGGTAGGGGTGAGATAGGCTCCAACGGTCAAAAATATGACCGTTTGAAAACAATCAAATGTGGTGTGGATGTGGGTGTTACTTGGCGAGTGTACGTCGTTTGCCGCAAGGAAAACGCGACGTGAGGAACCGACGGTAGTGTTGACGCGCGGTGCCGGCCCCCGCCTCAAGGCCACGGTGCAAACACCCCCACTACCCTAAACGTTTGGAAAAATGGAAGAAGTTGATAAAAAGTCAATAAAAGTGGTTATGCCTAAAATACCCCTCTAACAGACTTATTTTTTGTAATTTAATCTCAAACATTGAATAAGAAGATTAATGGTTAAGATTATTTCTTACATCTTTTTATTTTTTTTAGTTTAAAAGATTTTTTATTTGAGTTATTCCCTTATTATGGAGAGCATGCCCTAAAAAGCTCAACTTTAGCAAGTTGTTTTTATGCTTCATCAAGGAGCTTTAAAGGCCTCGCTTAATGTGTAATGAACCCTTTTTAAGTTTTGATATAAAGATAAATGGGCTAAAATCTTCCTGAACCCATATTGTTAGGCCAAACTTGTATGATACTACAACATCAACATACATTATCAAAATATTAAACAGAAAAGACATGAATGGTTACTTGCAAGCTTCTAAAGCATGTAGTTACAACATTTACTACATGGTTAACTGAACCTTTTAACTTGTAAATTTTGTATATTTTAATAGTATAACTAATTTTACAAATATTTTGTTTTTCTCAAATAACTTTGAGTAAATTACTATTTTACTCCATGTGATTTGACGAAAACTATGGTTTTAATAAGTTAGTTTATTTTTCACACTGACAGTATAATAGTTTCAGGATTGATTTCAATTTCACCCAACATGTTAACGCTATTAGAAATTTTCTGTTAAATTAATAGAAATTTGCAGTACTACCCTTCTGATTAAATAAAGACAAGAAAAATAAAAATACCCCTAAATTATTATTACCCTTTAATTTTAAATTCATGCTATCATAATCATCATATATCACTATCATATGCCATCATATTCTAGTCATCATCATCGTTGTCATATGCTCAAAATCTACATCTGGGGTTTTACCGTAAGGCGTGTAACAAACTAGGATACAAGTCATTAGTTACTCTAAACGACCTCTAAATGATTTTTTAAATAAACCTCGGAGTTTATAAGTTTTAAAATACTACGGAAGCGTAAGTTAAATAATCAAATGCGTAAAACAACGCACCCAAAACTATAGTTAAAGATGTAATGTATTGTAAAGCCCCGAAATTTTCGAAGCAAACCATTTAATAATAATGGGTTTTGTAAGGGTTAATTAATATAAATAACAAAGAAAGGTGGGTTATGGACTAAACTAACCCTAATGTGCTATTTTGATGGGTTTAAGGGCCTTTAATCAGTCCTTAAACATGCATGACCAGCCACCACCCTCCTCATTTGCAACCCTAGCCTCCAAACTTCTAGAGAGAGAAAGTAGAGAGAGAAAGTAGAGAGAGAAAGTAGAGAGAGAAAGTAAAGAAAACTCAAGGATTTGTGTTTTATTATTGAGGGGAACAGAGATCTGCAAGTTGGAGCTTCAAACCACAAGAAAGGAGCAACAAATCAAGGTAAGAATCATCCTTCAAACATCCCTTTAGAACAGATCCGGATTTCTAGGGTTTTGGGTTCAAAAGTTTCAAAGAATCACATAAAGGTCACATTTTTACGTATGAAAATGTGTAAAAAGGTTAGATATAGTCTCATGGATGATAAACCAAGGTTTTGGACGTAAAAAGTTAAGATTTTGGGTTAAAAACGGGCTGGTTCGTCATTTTTATTCATCCAGCGAAACTGTGAGCCCGATTAGCGAAACTGTGGGCTCATCTAGCGAAACTAAGACAGCTCCAGAGAAATTATAGTTTCGCTGGTAATTTCGCTGGTAATTTCGCTAGGACCCAAGTTGACCCGTACATATTGCGAAACTAGGAAATTCCAACGAAAGTTGGGCGCAACTGGCAGCGAAACTGCAGTGCGATACTGGCAGCGAAACTGCGGTGCGAAGCTGGCAGCGAAACTGCGGTGCGAAGCTGGCAGCGAAACTGCGGTGCGAAGCTGGCAGCGAAACTGCGGTGCGAAGCTGGCAGCGAAACTGTGGGGCGAAGCTGGCAGCGAAACTGCCGGGCGAAGCTGGCAGCGAAACTGCCGGGCGAAGCTGGCAGCGAAACTGCCGGGCGAAACTATAGCGAATCTAGCAGCGAAATTACCAGCGAAATTGCATAGAAATGACCTATTTGAGTGTTAACTATTATGCAGACCGTGTGACCTGATCGTAGGCTAAGTAGCTTAGACGCAAGGTTACTTAACGAGCAGGTGAGTTCTAGATCTCCTTATTTACAAGCTATTCCATGTTTTTGGGGCTATTTTGCATAGTAAACCTAAGGTTTTCAAGGCAAAGATTTGAAGAGATTTTAACAAGAAAATCAATTTTCCTATAACAAAATGTGTTATACAAAGTCCTTAAAATAAAAATTTTGCGCGCTGACCTGGCAGCCCGGCCTCAGCCAGGGGCGTTGCTCCTTGGACCCCACTAGGGGCTGCTGCCCCTAGAACCCCGCTATCAGGGGCTGCCTCCCCCGAACCCCTGCTGTCCTGCGGAGGGTTGGTTATACGATTTATTTCTCATTGTTGATGAAATGTGTATGTATAGACTAAGAGTTTATTTCTTATCATGTAACGTATATATGTATAACTAAAGATGTAAATGAAACTTAAAGAAATGTTATTGGGCCCATAACGTGTACCTTGATAAAGTAAAGCCTTGCAAGGACAGAGGAGGGTTTCATATGTTGTGCCCTCATGACAGTAAGACTCGAATATACAGGTCAGTAAGGCCTGGATTGGCATGACAATTATGGCATGTTTAGGTACGACAGTAATGCCTAGATTGGTATGTCGGTAAAGTCCTATGTTTATCGTAGGCACCGTAGTGACTGGAAATTGACGGATAAAGAAGAGTAATAGTTAATAATTAAGCGAAAGCCTTAATGATAAAATATTAATAAAATGATAATCTGTGCATACTAATGCTTTGTTATGTGATGATTAATTTCGAAGGATAAAGCTAATATATCTTACTAAAAAGTTATGCAATAAAGTAAACCTAAATTTACTTAGCGAAGCTGACTTTTTTATGCATATTAGTCTGACAGGTGAGCCATAAGGCTTAGAGGGATGGGAGCATGGACCTAAAGCTTCTTGGAAATCGAAGACTAGCAAACCTGACTCAACAGATTGTTAAATTCTCCTTTGTAAAACTTGTTTGATGTACTTAAGACAATGTTAATGTTTATTATGTCGTAATGGCTTGAAACTTAATATATTTTTCCGTTGCAACGTTTATTTATGTGAATGTTTTAAATCTAAGTTCTTACTGTGAATGACCAACTGTGAGGTTTCCTGAGATCAAGGCCTTACATGTATGGCCAATGTTTCCAAAAAGGTTTGTATGGTGCAAGACTCGTGTCGTGCTCCTACATGCACCTGTGGCTAGCAACTTGAGAAAGGCATACTAAAGTTTCAACACAAAGGTTGGTGAGTTCAAGAGATTTTAAGTAAGCAAAAACTGTTACATTTGTAAAACATAAGTAATGTGTACTGAAATATATAGCTAGTCTATATCATAGCAATAACAATAGTGTTTCGTGATCGAAGCTGACCGTGTACGTTTATTTGCCTTCCGCCATTGACTTACGTAGCATGACTATGCGTTAGACATATAGGACAATATTGCACTCGCTTGACCTCTAGTCGTACGGGTGGGGCTTGTCAGACTGGTAGTACTACCTAATATTTCTTGCTAGTTTCCTTAATTAACAATCCAAAAGTGTAAGTACTGTTCAATTGTAATCTACACTACATTATACTTACTGTACAGAATTTATAATAAATAAAGAGTTTGAAAGTATGCTCTCTCCCCCAAAATAGTATGTAAAAAAGGGGTATTGGACTCACCTGAAGCATAAGCAAAAAGTAATGCAAGTCAAATGATGGGATGGAAAGACAACTTGTCACAGGGTACCTAGAATACGTGAGTACATAAGTACGTACAAGACATGACGGTTTAACAAATCCTAAGTGTTCAATCAATCTCATTGATTTAAGTGATTTTGAAAACATTGACCTGTTTGACCCATTAGTGACATGTTAAGTGAAATCATGTTTGTTCATATTTAACAATCCAATTATTTATAAGTTTAGCTCAAATCATTCACGTACTGCACATAATGAATCCTAACTCTAGTGGGATTATTATACTAGTATAACTTATCGTACAACACACACAAATCTTAACACGTAACCACCATGTACTTTACAGTCATACAATAATCCCAAATATAATCACATATAGGGTTTTAACCATATAAAACATGTCATGTGAAGTACCTTGCTACTTCATATCTTAAATCATGCCAATCCTACTAAGTAGGGAACTTAGATACACATGCATGTATGATGTTCACCATCATATTCCAAACATGACTTATACTAGCAAAACAATTCAAACATTCCATATTGATAAAATATTATCATTATGACACGAAAACCTAATTTTCTAGAATCAAATCAGACAAAATATATAATCACATCAATAATTAATTACACGAGCACTTAAACATTCAATTTTCCCAAAGTAACATCCATATGATCTAACCATTGTATTTTAACCCATTAAATGATTCTAACAACCAATCTAGCATGATCTTAAAGTCACATGCATGCTCAAAATATTAAATTTCACTGAACGCATTCATAAAGTTTCCTCTTTGAGAAAGCAACATCCTATAACCCAAGTTCACCAAAACTAATCATGGAATCACTATTTATATGCTTAATCTAGTTCATAGCATGTTGGAACCGTTCATATAAAAATTAAACCCAAATAATTTTTATTAATATATTCAATACAAATGAACATAAATAAACGAATACAAATTCCTCTTACGATTGTAAATTAACAAAAATAGATGAACAAAAATGTAAAGGCTAAGGATCGTGTTTAACATGGGGCACTTAAAACAAAATCCGAGCCTCGCAGGAGAACTCGTTTTGTTTCCCAGGGTAAAACAGCCGAAGCGGTTTGTACTGCTAGGATTGATCTAGAACCCGAACTTGTTGGTAGAAAAGAAACAAGAGAGATTGAGGATGGTTAGAGAACCTGTTTTGCTGCAGGTTTTGAGTTGTGTTGGTGTCAATTCATACTGAGGCACCCTTAGTATTTATAGTAAAATTCGCGCGTGTGTGCGAGTGCGAGTTAAGGGTGCTTCGCACCTTTCGTGAATCCATTTAGTGTGAAACCTTAGGAAACAATATAGACAAGAGGTTATAGAATATAAATCATTTTATATTCTTTCTTTCCTCCAATGTGGAAAAACTTTCAACACTATTAATTCCTAATGTCATTAAACACATTAATTTTCATTCAATACATTAATTTATTTACTAACTATTAATAACCATATTAATATTATCAATAAATTTCTAATAGTTCCCCATATGAATGGAAATCAATTCTCCAAAAAAAGATTCAGCAATCAAGTGTTAAAGGATAGGTAGGTCTTCCCTTTGAACCTTCTATTGTGATGTATACTTAGTCTCCTAGCGGTGTGTAGACGTGATGTCTTTGAACAGACCCTGTTTTATGTAGACGACAATATATATTCACAGAACACTCTTCCTGGTTTGATCAACCCCTCATTGTTGTGTCCGTTAATGGTCATGGAACAATTTCCTAGTTCTGTGAGAGCTCTAGGATTTGCGCCTCCCCACAAATCCATTCGAAGCGACCCCACTTCAATCTAACATAGATGATTTGATGAATCACTAAAAGCATCATAGTTATATTATTTCCCACGAATCATCTAACCTTAATATGCTTAACCTCACTTTGGTCACTTGTTCAGGGTACTCCCCCAGAGTGAATGTACAAGGAAGTTCGTGGCTCCCTTTTAGTTTTAGGGTATTCCCCTAAGGTGACGCCGTTGGTCATATGATTAAGTTGTACTATTGAACCTAGATCTTGGGATCACCAGTCAACTAGGTTAGGTTTCCCTCATATTCCCCTTTTCCGTGAGCTTTAGTCCTATTCCTCTTGACAACTTATAAACTAATTCTGTGGTTAAGCCTTTTGTTAACGGGTCTGCAATGTTATCTTTTGACTTGACATGGTCAATCATGATAACACCCATTGATATTAGTTGTCTTATTGTGTTATGTCTACGCTTGATGTGCCTTGATTTGCCATTGTACATTGAGATTTTGGCTCTACCAATTGCCGACTCACTATCACAATGTATGGAAATAGCCGATAACGGCTTTGGCCATCTTAGAATGTCTTCCATAAATTGACGTAGCCATTTAGCCTCTTCTCCAGACTTATCCAAAGCGATAAATTCCGATTCTATTATGGATCTAGCTATAACCGTTTGCTTGGATGATCTCCAAGATATTGCTACTCCACCAAGTAAGAACACATACCCACTTGTTGATTTGGAATCTTTTATATCCGGTTTGCATCAGTGTACCCTTCAATCACGGCTGGATGACGGGTATAATGCAATCCATAGTCTCTTGTATATCTTATGTATCTAAGAACCTTCATGTTCTAATGTTCTGAGATTGGATTAGCCTACTCACCACGTATGTTAAGTCGGGTCTACTACATGTCATTAGATATATTAGACTACCAATGATTCTTGAATACTCTAATTGAGCAACACCCTCGCCTCTATTTTTCTTTAGATGTTAAATGGTATCAACCGGAGAACGTACTACACGAGTGTCTCCCGAGTTGAATTTTTCAAGAATCTTGTCCACATAATGAGCTTGACTTAACACAAGACCATCATGGGTTTGAATAATTTTCACTGCTAAAATTACATCCACTAAACCCATGTCTTTCATGTCAAATCTTCATTTCAACATGTCCTTAGTAGATCTTATTATTTTATCATTACTCCCAATGATAAACATATCATCTACATAAAGACATAAAATTACATAACCTCCCGGTGTATCTTTCATATATACACATTTGTCACACTCATTTATTTTGAAACCATTGTCAATCATGACACGATCAAACTTTTGGTGCCACTGTTTTGGAGCTTGCTTTAAGCTGTACAATGAATTGACAAGTTTACATACTTTACCTTCTTGACCATGGGCAGAGAAACCCTCGGGTTGCTCCACGTAAATATCTTCTTCTAAATCACCATTTAGAAATGCGGTTTTGACATCCATTTGATGTACTTCCAAATTTCTTAATGTCGCAATAGCAAGAGCCATTCTTATGAAGGTTATGCGGGTCACAGGTGAGTAAGTATCAAAATAGTCTAGACCTTCCTTTTATCTAAAACCTTTGACTACTAACCTTGCTTTGTATTTATCAATACTTCCATCGGCTTTCATCTTCTTTTTGAATATCCAATGATATCCAAGTGGTTTGCAACCAGGAGGAAGATCTACTAGCTCCCAAATATGGTTGTGAAGAACTGAATCAATTTCATTCTTTATTGACTCTTTCCATTGAGGTCCTTCTGAAGAGGAGACCGCTTCATGGTAGGTATTAGGCTCACCCTCAACCATATAAATTACGAACTCTGGACCATAAGATTTCTCAACCCTTGCCCTTTTACTTCTTCTAATTTCTCCCTTTTCATCCTTGGGTCGTTCATGTTGACTATCATGAACTATGTCATCAATTTGTGTTGATGAACTTGCATCTCCATCATCAAACCGAGTTAAAGAAGATGCATGTGTTTGTCCTCGAATTAGAAACACATTTTTAAAATATGAAGCATTCCCCAACCTTATCTCCATGATAGTGTTCTTTTATACATCGAGATTCTTGGATTCATGTATAAGAAATCGATGTGAATTAATATTTTGAGCATATGCAATGAATATACAATCAACATTTTGGGTTCTAGTTTTTGAGCTTTAGGCGGTGGTACAATCATCTTAGCTAGACATCCCCACACTTTGAGATAATTATATGATGGTTTTTTACCCATCCATAACTCATAAGGGCTTACATCCCTTTTCTTTGGTGGTATTTTATTTAAAAGATAATTGGCCGAGAGGATAGTTTCTCCCCATATGTCATGGCTCATCCCAGAGCTTATCAACATGACATTCATCATCTCTTTTAAAGTACGGCTTTTCCGTTCCGCAATGCCATTTGATTGTGGTGAGTAAGGTGTCGTACATTCATGTATTATACCACTTTTTGCATATAAATCGGCAAACGATGCACCATATTCACCACTTCTATCATTTCGCACATCTTTAATTTTCATGTTTAGTTGATTCTCAACTTCGTTTTTATACAAGATAAATTTGTTGATTGCCTCATCCTTACTTTTAAGTAAGTATACATAACAATATCTAGTGCAATCGTCAATAGAAGTGATAAAATATTTGTTACCACATCTTGTTGGGTGTGCTTTTAAATCACATATGTCGGTGTGAATTAAACCAAGAGTTTCGGATATTCTTTCAACCGATTTAAATGATGATCTTGTAAGTTTTGCTTCAACGCATGTTTCACATTTAGAGTTTGTGTCAATATGGAATGTAGGTATGCATTTTAAATTTATTAAACGACGAATAGAATTATAATTTACATGTCCTAGTCTACCATGTCAAATATTTAAAGACTCAAGCATATATATAGAAGTAGTAGTCTTATTCATTTCACATTTAACAACGGTTACATTCATCTTAAACATACCATTGAGGGCATAACCCTTCCCCGCATATATTCCAAATTTAGTAAGGACAAACTTGTCCGGCTCAAACACTAAACGAAAACCAAACTTATTAAGCAACCAACCCAAAATAAGATTCTTGCGTATCTCCGGGACATACAAGGTGTTGCTCAAGGTGAGTTCTTTCCCGGAAGTCATCTCCAAGATCATGTTTCCTTCACCTTTGATTTTGGCCTTAGCTTTATTACCCATATAAAGCTTTTCATCACCCTTAACCTCTTTAAAAGTGCTAAAGAGGGTCTTGTCACCACACACATGACGGGTAGCTCCCGTATCAATGAACCATCCATGCGGGTTGTCTCCCACGAGATTGACTTCTTCCACCATTGCCGATAACTCGGTGATCATTGCCACTAACGGTTCACCGTCTTCATCCACCATATGCGCACGCTCACGCTTTGGTTGCTTGCATTGATTAGCACGATGCCTCGTCTCGTTGCAATTGTAGCAAATCCCTTAGAAAGGAGGAGGTGGAGGTTTCTTCTTCACAACCCCTTTCTTTGGTCCAAGGTTCATCTTTGGTTTCCCAATTGGCCTTTTCCCTTTACCTTTATAACCCCTTGATGACTGCCCATGTTCAACCACATTTGCCTTTGTCGTCGGTTCCACACGGTTGCCTTTTTGAGCCATTTTGTTGTCTTCTATAATTCGAAGACGAACAATAAGTTCATCCATAGTCATCTCCTTTTGTTTGAGCTTAAGATAATTCTTAAACTTTATCCAACTTGGAGGTAACTTTTCAATCATGGCTGCAACTTGGAATGTGTCATTGAGAGGCATCACCTCAGCATGAATTTCATGAAGTATAACTTATAACTCTTAAATTTGGCTAATCATAGTCTTGTCATAAACCATTTTAGAATTCAAGAACTGAGCCACAATGAATTTCTTGCTACCGGCATCCTCGGTTTTATACTTCTTATCTAAAGACTCCCATAGTTCTTTGGCCGTCTTTATGTTACAATACATGTTATGCAATGAATCACAAAGACCATTCAAAACGTAGTTGCAACAAAGAAATTCCAAATGTTTTCAAGCATCAATGGCACTCAAGGCTTGAGCATCATCCCCTTCTTTATGTAGGGGAGCAGTTTTCTCCAAGAACTGTTCTAAGTTCAAGGTGGTCAAGTAGAAGAACATCTTCTGTTGCCATCTTTTAAAATGGAAACCCGTGAACTTTTCAGGTTTTTCTGCGTGGTTTGCCACAGTGGTCGCTCCCACAGTGGTTCCAGCTAAATGGGTTGATAAAGAGGAACTCATAGCACTAGAAGATATGTTGTTTGCTGTTTTGATAGAAACAGTTTATGTTAGAATAATTTTAAACAAAATTGAAATAACAAACAAAATTGAATGATATTTTTTAAACTATTTTAAGAATTTTATAAAATTTAGCGAGAGATGTTCTAAGTCCAACTTTGAAGATCACCCGTGAATAAGAAAACAAAAATAGTTAAAAATTAAACTTTTAAAAACACAGATTAATTTAAAATATATATATGAATGATGTTTTTAAAATTTGTTTTAAGTTTGTTGAAACCGTTCATATAAAAATTAAATGCAAACAATTTTTATTAATATATTCAATACAAATGAACATAAAATAACGATTACAAATTCATTTTACAATTGTAAATTAACAGAAATAGATGAACAAAAATGTAAAGGCTGAGCATCGTGTTTAACACGGGAACCTTCAAAAATTCTAAGGTTGCTCTCGGCGATGCGAGTGTGCGAGTGTGCAAAGTGCAAAGTGCGCCATCAAAGCGCCACATTGCGCCCACATGCCCACGCCACGTGCGCGCGTGTGTGCGAGTGCAAGTTAAGGGTGCGAATTCGTGAATCCACTTAGTGTGAAACCTTAGGAAATAATATAGACAAAAGGTTATAAAAATTAACCATTTTATATTCTTTCTTTCCTCCAATGTGGGACAACATTTCACACTATTAATTCCTAATGTCATTAAACATATTGATTTTCATTCAACACATTAATTTATTGACTAAATATTGATAACCATATTAATATTATCAATAAATTTCCAACATAGCAATCATTATAACACAAGAAACAACATAGAATCACAAAATCCAAAGTTCTTGAAAATTAAAGTTTCTACTTTAAGTAAGTTAAGAACTAGATGTTAAAATCATGTTTTTCTTGCATAATCCATGTTGATCATCAACAATAACATCAAACTAACATAACTACAACATTCATTTTCATCAATTGCAAGTTATTTTCCAAGATTTAACTAGAGTTTGCTTATGAATCAATTTTCATGAAAAAGATTATAAACTCATTAAAATCTTACCTTATACGGGTTGTAGATCAATAGTTGAACTTGCTATCACGTAGTATTAATTAAATTGAGCAAAAACGAGTGTGGATTTGTGTGTGTTGGTGACCGATCGAAAAAAGGGAAGGTGAGAGGGCTTTAGCCGATTTTGGGGTTATGGGGGCTAGGGTTTCATGGTTTCTGTTTATATACCCACTCAGAATTTCTCTTTTAACCCCTTTTAACATTTATAAATTGTAAATCTTGTTTTCTAACATTTTTAAATCGCTTTCTTTATCTTTAATATTTGAGTTTCATAAACTAACAATTAAAAAGTTAATTTTTCACATAATCATGCATTGAAATGTAAATCATGAAATAACATATAATACCTTGAATTCATATAATAACATAGTAATAGTCAGAATTATTGATAGAGTTAATATTAGTTAAACCAATAATAATTATTTATTAAGTCACCAACGTTCAAGGACAACTAGTGTGTGCTTACGACACGTATATGCGAGATTTAATAAAACTAATAGAGTTTTGATAACATAAAATTATTAGATAACACAATCGTCATCTCTCTGCAGTCTGCCACCACCACCACCCACCCACCATACTTTGTACCACCAATCTAGAGGTTTCAAATTTCGATCAAACCAAAACTACCAAAACGCCATCAGCATTGTTCATCTTCAGCACCCCTCCCCTCTAATTTAAGGTTTTCAATCAAACCAGATCTAAGAAACGTCAAAACATTGCCACCGCCTTCACCATCGTTCGTATCATCACTTGTGCCTTTTCAATCTACCAGAGAGTTCAGGAAGGAGTGAGAACAACAAGATGAAGATGGGGTTGAAGGAGGAACACAAAGAGGACTAGATGGGATGAAAAAGAACAAGTGGTGGCTACCGAGCTTTAGTGGTGGTGGCGGTGTGGCCGAAGTTAGTGGTGACCGATACGTTTCAAATGATAGTGCTGAGTGACGTTGTTGGTGGAATAAGACATGAGAGAAAGACCGATAGAGTGAGAGTGAGCGAGTGAGTGAGTAAGAGAGAGAGAGAGAGAGAGAGAGAGAGAGAGAGATGGGTTGGTGTGGGGAGAGGGAGTCGATACTTCGGTGGTGGAGGTGGTGGCCGGAGAGGGTGGTAGAGGTGATGAATGATTGGGTTGGGGGATGATTGTAGGGTGTTTTTATGATGAGAGAAGAATAAAGAGATAACAAATTGGGGTAGGGTAGGGGTTTCATATGTTTTTTTTATTTGCATTTTTAAATATAAGGGTAAACTTATCATTTCATATTAAACAACTCTGAATACACCGTCGCAACATGATCAATTTTATCTTCATTTTTGCATAACTTTCATTCAAAATTGAGTCCGCTCATATTTAATATGGCTTTACTTTTTAAATTTGATTTCGTGGTCATTAGCACTAATTTTTACAACAACGTTGTGTTTTTCTAAAATTCTGCGTAGGCCATTACAAAATAATTAATTTTATGTATTCTTCGAAATAAATTTCATTGAAAACCGAGCCGAATCAAATATAATATTTTTTTACTTTTAAATTTCGCTAATTATGCAGTTATTAGCGCTCATTTTCATAATGTGAAAATTTCTTAAATTGTGTATATACCGTTGTGTTATCAATGTTTCAGTGTTAAAAATTGTGACGCATGAATCTGTGGTTACAAGCTACTAGTTGTCAATAAATACGTGATTTCTTAAAAATAGATTTCGGTGGAAGGGGATTCATGTCACACGCACAAGCACACTACATCATGAATCTTACTAACTAAATATTGTCATGTTATATGATTATTCCAAACAACATCACACAAACACATTTGAAGAAGACACTAATGTCACACCAGGGGCGGAACTAGGGCCAAGGGTACGGGGTCAAGTGACCCTATTAATTTTTGAGCGGGTAGTGTACCGTATATTACCGAAAATTTGAGTGAACTCGTAGTTTTACAGAAAATGTACCTTTTAGTATTATTAATTTCAATACTTGACTGATTATTCGTGTTGGTTCACTGGTCTCACGCGCGTTTAAATGTTTCTCGCGCCCGCTTGTCATGAGTTCGACCCTTGCAATGGGCATTTTTTTACCTTTTTTTAATTTGTAAAATTACCATTTTACCTTTTAAATTTTTGCAAATCCTACCCTAAAAAACCCTCCCTGCCTCCACAGTCGTTGGTTTCAAGTTTCAACCCAATCGGCCATCTCAGCCTCCCCCAACCCAATTGGCCATCACCTCGACCTCCGACAGCGACCTCCAGACTGGCAGGCTCCAACGGCGACCTCCAGGCTGGGAGGCTCTAGCGGCAACCTCCTCCATTCAGGCTACCCTTACTCGGAGACTCCTTCGTTCCGGCTACCCTACTTGGAGACTCCTCCATTCAAGGTTATTTTTCTAACTTTCTTGTCTCTTAAGTGGTTTAGGTTAATAATCTAATGTGGTTCAATGTTGACTCTTTTAAACTTGATGTACTTTTATATTTTAAACTGGATGTTATTGTGTTAAGTGGGTGTTTGGTATTGCTTTTTTATGCCTCCTTTCAACTTATCAACTTTTAAAAAGTTGGTAATTAAAAAATAGTGTTTGGAAAATTGATTGCAATGGTGGGGAATTGATGGCATGCTTTGGTTTGTAATGACCATGAATACTGTTTGCTATGGGTTTAAACTAGTTTTAGTACATGCCTTTAGAATCTGAAAATTTGGTGTGCAGATCATGACTAGCATTCTTGCTATTGGATCTTGCTTTATTTTCAACATTCTTTTCTGAAAAGTTAAAATTTTTATAGTTAGGATATGAGAGTTAAATATTTGTTAAAGGAATGGATATTTGGAGATGAAAGTTAACTTGTTTTAGAATCTGATAATGTGCAGTAGTTCATTGTGTTTGTTATGGTACTAAAGGTGTTAATTGTATTGCTTTCTTTGTATTGTCTTGTTCTTAATTAGGATAGGATGTGATCTGATCAAATAAAATCATGGGTGGTGTGGGAGTTTGATAATTGTGTAATGGTTGCATAGAAGTAAACTTTTGTGTTTCTTAATTTGAAGGTAGGTCACGAGCTAATGAAGTTTAATGTCAATTTTATAGTTATTAGGAGCAGTATCTTCTCATACTTGATTTCTTTGTTATTATAACTCGATTTTACGATATTTGATTTGTAGATTTGAAGGTTGAAATCCATTGATGAGATGGTCATAATTCTATTATTTGAAGCCTTGAAGGAAAAACTCTCACCCTCGACTCATAATTCTTTTATTTTAAGGTAAGTTTAAATATTATATACAACTCACGATTGATTTTGTTTTTGATTTTGAATGAATCATACATGTCACATGAGTTATTGTTTAAAATATTTATGCTCAATTGACCTACAACACTACAAGTTATCGTTTAATTTTAAATTAATTCCTTAGGAATTATGTTTAATCTATATTCCTAACCCGATTCGACCCGACCCGATTGAACAACCCAACAAATTTTACGATGTTTCATTAGAAAATTTAATCATGAAAAAATAGTGACCCCATAGGAAATAATTCCTGGTTCCGCCACTGGTCACACCGAACGGCCGTAAATTTTCTCTTCAATGTTCCGATTTTGGTCCACAACCACAACGAAAACATGCTGTAGAAACAACCCATAAAACGTGAAACGAAGATGACCGTGGTGTTACCATTCGGCACCAAAACACACAGCAAGGCACACGCGGGATGTGCCCCACCACCCTTGGTAACTAAGTGTAGTACAAAACCATCGATATATTAACGAAATAGCAATGTTTTCAGAACCGGATCGGACGTCGAACCGGACGCCTTACTGGTTTGGTGGTCGGACCGGTCGGACCGGTTGGACCGGATTTAACTATATTTTAATTATATTTATATATGTAATTAAATATAAGTAATTTATATATGATTTATATATGTATTTTATAGTTATATATAAAATTTAAGTATAT
>BJCO01464992.1:0-18790 GCA_018326465.1 Flaveria floridana | reverse complement strand
ATGTCTGTGGCGGTGTTTGTATACGTTTCGAGTATTTGCGAGTACGGGTAAATGTTAACGACAAAAATTTGAAAAATGCTAATCTGAGATTACGGGGTGTCACAATATAACTACTTGGTGAAAATGAAATACATTTGAGTCTTTTTTGATGGTTTAACCGTTTCTCAGATAAACAAAGAATATGAGAAATATATTATTGTTGAGTCTGTTTCTCCAGTAGATCCATTACAAGAGAGCATAAATGTTGAGGAAATGCCATCATTTGAGTTACACCACCCTGATCTTGAGGATATGAATGTTTTGGCATTAAGATCATGGTTGCAAGCTCGTAACTATCCTTAGAAGAGACTTAAGAGATTGCAGTCTGAATCTCTATGGAATTTAGTGAGAAGCTTCTAGGAGACAGAAAAACAACAAACAAGATGATTGTGCTTGATACAGACAACCCTCAATATTTAGATATTAGTAAGAGGACGAGAATGTTGAAGCCTCAAGAGATAAAGTCTATGGCTATGAAGAGCTTAGTGTACGAAAGAAGGAAATAATTGATGAATATATTTCCAGAGACTGAGAAACAAGCTTACAAAGTATCTCTTGATCAAAAGAAACTATTCAACAAACCTAGATCTACAGTTCATTTGGTGAGAAACGTGTTATAAAAAAGGACAATCAATCTCAGAATTGCTCAATGCAATGATTGCTCCTAACACAACCAATGCAGCAAAGATAGTAGCTTAGAAGTATGATGAGGTGTTTGATGCATTCTTGATCAAAAGAGTTAATGTTATGTGTGATGTTTACCATTTTTCCTCATGTATTATCAAGCTACCTGTTCAAGACTTGAAGGAGATAAATAAACTGCCTTTGATCAATCCTACAGGAGCTAAACGAGGTGAGATTTTTGAAGAGTTGTTGAATAGAGGAATCACGAGAGCAAGCTCATTTCTACAAATAAGATGTACTCAAGAAGATAAAGAATACTTTAATACATTGAAAAAGAATAGAAAGTATCATTGAAAACAAGAAGAAGATGAACATTTCTTGATTGAGTTCTGTGATCAATATTTTGAGAAAGTTACAACTCCAGGATTGAAGGTGATAGAAGAAACTCAAAAGTCAAAACCAATCTTGAGAAGGTTTTATAATTCAGATACATTTGAGTTAAAGTTGGTCCGAAATTTCAAAAACTGGGATGAGGACATGATCAATTTATTGGTGTATTTGAACTGAAACTCTTACACCCGAGTTACATTTCCTTTCTATCTGTTCAAAAGTTTGAAAGAGTGTCTCCTGAGATAGTAGAAAATGACAAGAAATATTTCTTATCGATCATCAAAGTTATGAATGTTGCGATGGAAAGAATATCATTGAGAAAATCATTGGCATATGCCAATATTGTAAAGAAGGATATCAAAGACATAGAATTTATGAGGATTTCAAGCAAAGGGGTATTGGAGGTGTACTCAAAAGAGAGTCAAAAGCCAATTGAATTATATGCTAATATTAATATTACAGGTTTATCCAAAGACACATTGGAGGTGATGAACCAGATGGAGATCAAGAGTAATGATGCTAAATCAGAACAAGGTATTTTATCTAGAAAGTTCAAGTCAGCTATCACTAAAGCCTTGAAAGAACAAGAGATGTACAAAGAGAAGCCGATGTTTAAGATAAAAGAAGAGCCTGAAGACTTATTTGATATTTGAAAATGAAAGAGAGAAGAAGAAAGACAAAGAGAATAGTGCAGATTTAAGAAAAGAAAAGACAAAGCTCTAAAGACAGAAGATTTTGAAGACTGAAGACCACGTAAATATTAGGGGGAGTATTGTTAGAGCCTCTTGAAGATTAACATGTAGTCTTTAGATTTCTTTTGTATAGTTTTGTCATAGTAGAGGGACTGTTTATGTAAATTTTGTTCCTTTGTTTATTGATAGTATAAATAGCTTAGATGTGTGTGTGCAGGAGACCAGACTAGGAAAGATTAGACTATTGAATTAGTTGAACTTGTAACTGCTACTTGCACTTGTAATTATCTTTGCTACTATCAATGAACTACTATGAATGTTTCTTGATTGTTTGTATTGATTTGATTACATTTGTATGTTTTTGATTGAATTGCATTCTAACATCATCAGAGATCGATTCATTTGATCCTATCATGATTAAATGTAAATTAAACTAATATTTGAACAGAAGCTATTCTTTGTATGATTAGTAGAGGCAATTACGGTGCTTTCAATACTTAAATGAATTCGGATATGCCTGTGTACCCATATACATCCGTGGTTTAACAAAAACTCATAATAAAAATAACAACTACAAAACAAAAATACATTAAAACATCACTTCTCGGCCGCCCATAACCTATCAACCAAATGCATTATGTGAAACCTCAAAAATCACTTTAAAACTCCACCTCTTCTCTTCTTTCCATACATGCAAACCATTCACCTCATCTTTCATATCACATTCTCTCTTTCTCTCGGATTCACTCTCACCTGAGAAAAACACACATATAAACACTCCAAAACTCATTTATTCTTACAACATCTTGAAGGAGCAAAAAACTTCAGTCCTCTCTCGAAGACCATTTGCCCAACTCCAGCCTTCTAACTTGTTCATACATCGCTAACCGTTCAATAAGTAATTATCATTGTACTCCTATAAACTAAATCTTAATGTATTTACCTTTATCTTACTTCGAACCATACTCTCATTGTTCTAGCAGAAAGCGTGCCACCATAACCTCATATTTAAGGGACTCAAACTGCACTCAAGGTACTTCCCAAGTGAAAAACCCATGAATCTAAGGTCAGTATACGAGGTTTTACCTTGTATACCCTCTTTCTATGCGATTTAACAACATCTAATGACCTGTTTTGAATACCCTCCCCAACCAAAGTTAATAATCTGCTTAAAAACAGTAAACAAACATTATTATGATATGGTTTTGGAAGTTACAAAATGGTTTAATGACGTTTGAATATAACCATGATGATTACACTAGTGTAAGTGGTGTAAAACACCCGATTGTAGTAATATCTATGTGAAATCAAGGCCTAAGACTATATTTGATCAAGTTAGGGACTTAGAATGCCTGAAACTTTGAGTTGATGGCTGGGAAATCTAGCAAGAAGTGGTATGGTCGTGATACACTATTTCGGAGACCCGAAAAGAAAAGAAAAATGGTAAAATAGTGAAAATAGCAAAACTTAGATATATACAACTTTTGAAAAGAATTTCCGGGCTCAAAATAAATAATTTTGAAACAAAAATCCGACCTAGTGAATTATTGAGTTAAAAATGATTTTTAAGAAATTATTTATAAAAAGTAAGCCAAACCGGGGGGAAATTTTGGATAAAATCATAAAATAAATGAGGAGCCTAAAATCTATGAAAATTACATCATTTCAGTAAGTTATAGGTATTAAAGTTAGAATTTGGTAGAAAATAGAAGATTTTAAAACTAGGCGCTTATAATTGTCGGGTTTACCGTAACCGGTAATTAGAAACTTGCGTTTTAAACTTCACCAAGTAAGTTTTGAACATTTAGAGTTCAAACATGCTCAAATATACTATAAGAACCTTAAGAAAGTATTATGGGTCAAGAATTGTAAGGAGACAAACTTTGGGGTAGAAATTTGTAAATTTTGAAACTTGAGGGGCCAAAGTGTAAATTTTGCATTTTATCCAAATTTCAGTAAACTCGTGACCAGAAACTAATATTTAACTAATAAGTTAATAAATTTATAAGAACCATAAAACTTGACGTACACATGCCAAAACCCTAACTTTCCTAAAAAGAAAACTTTTTGACGCAAACTTCTAAGAAATGAAGCCACGTTAGAAATGAAGCCACGTACGTCTTTAACCATAAACATGCACTTAATTATACTTACAATAATCTAAGAATTTATATCTTATTACTTGAACCATGATCATAGGGTTCTAGGACTTGAAATTACCTATGACTGAGGAGCTTGTTGATACTAAGGTGAGTTCTAGTGTCCCCTTTTTTTATTATTGCTTTGGGGATGAAGCATGCTCTTTTGAACTGAAATCATTACTGTGCTATTTTATGATGCTTATATTGTGGATAATATTGATACCTGCCCATATATTTGAATCCCAATCATTAATTCTTCAATGAACCACTTGTTTTATATGGGTAGATCTACTTGGGGAATCACCCACACACAGTGCCTTCCTTATAGGAAGGGTACCCCACTGAGATCAAGGGGGACCGCTTGTGTCATCTGATTGGTTTTTATATGAAACTATGGTGGACCATCTGGTAGGTATGGTAAACTGTTTGAGGCTTAGTTCTTCCTTCGGGGTTAATCGGTATAAACATAACTTTAGAAGAGGCTAGCTGGGACTGAGTGCAGGGTTGATTGTGACCTCACAACAGTGATGTGTTGATTCTAAACTTAACCTGTGGACTTTGAAGAGTCCCTTTTGTTATTTAAACTTTAAGCACTTAAACTCACCAACTTTTCAGTTGACATAAAACTTTTTAGGCATGTGTCAGGTAACCCTTGATGAAGGTCTAGCTTGACTTGGAAGACTTATGGTTGACCTACCACCTTGATCGCGTGGCATTATTGTTTTCAATCATAAACGTTTGGACAATTTGTGCTGCATGTTACTTAAAACTATGTACACTTGTGTTGAGACAATTCTGTTGTAACTAGGCTAAATTGTATAGTCCCGAATTTTATTAAACTTATGGAATGCCATGTGACTTCTCTACTCGTGTGCTCTTATGATGGTTTGTTTCCGCTGCCATGTATGTTGCTAGTCTATGACGTCCCACCCTCCTTGGACCCAGGGTGTGACAAATTGGTACAGAGCTACAGGTTGTAGAGATGTCTGGAATACCTTACTAGACCCTAGGCTACAACCCTGATACCTTAGGACTGTCCTTGCTTGGGTGAATGTTGGAGTAAGCGGGTTGGATAAATTGATGATTACACTTGATCAACGTAATTATGAATTTATCGGACACGTAAATTCCAGCACGAATCCCAAAGGTGTGAATTTTTGGAGTAAATGACTTAAGTGACTTTCTTAACACGGTCTAAAGATAATTTCATTGAACTTTCATGTTTGTTACTGCTCGATGATACTACTGCTCATTGACACTACTGCTTATTGATACTACTACTATTTGATACTACTTCTATATGATACTATTACCATCACTACTATTACTAGTACTATTATTATGGTCATAAGCTATGAGAAACGAAATTACTCATGATAATTTTTACAGGATAACAGGATTATGGCTGACAGGGGAAAGACACCTGCACACGCGATTGACGAGACCGCTCCCATTGGGACCCTCAGGAAGGCTAAGCCCCAGACTAAGTATGAGGCATACTTGCGAAGGTGTGGACATCCTGGTTTGGTATCTACGACCTCTGATGACACTGAGCAATCAGAAGACTCCTCCTCGACATCTCCCTCCAGGAGCCGAACGCGCTCCAACTCGCCACATGTCGTAGCATCTACCTACTCACCTATTCCACCTATTGGGAATAGGGGTGCCCATGTTATCACTCGACCTAGAAAGAGTGCTAGACCTGGACCTTTAATTTCTTTTAGGATGCCTCCTCCCCCACCTCCTCCTGTGATGGCTCCAGCACCAGCACCTCCTGTGATCGACCCGCCTAGACGCTAACCTCATGACGAGTACTGGATGCCACCTAGGCGTAGTTTGTATGATGGACCTAGTGTACTCGCTGGAGATCTATACTCCTAATCTAGCCATCGGGCTAGTGATTTTGGTCCATCAGATCATACTTTGAGTGAGTTACTGAACATCATCCCGCTCACGAGCTGACTCTCCAACACGCCACATGAACTTCACAGTCCACCTAGTTTTAGGTGATGATGGCGTCACATGGTGTGCAACACTTGGAGAAAGAGCAAAGGAATAAGAGTTCAGGTTGGTTTGGGTGGTTGAAGAAGAAGCGACAGTGAAGTCGGGGAAATGATTAATTATTGGGCAGTAGGTTTTGAAAGTATTCAAAGAAACTATCTTATTTATCTATTTCAAAGACAATTACTATTTATGGGGGTAATTTGTGAAACTATAAAACTATTACATTTTGTTTGGTTGACGCTATTTTGAATTATCTAAGAAACTATTGCTATTAATGCTAATATTCCAGGGTGACTGGATTTAAGTTGCAATATATTATATGGTGAAAACTTGATTTCCATGCCACGAGTGATTCATCCAATGTGATTGAAGAAATATATATATATTTGTGTCATGTTATGCATGTTGTATCTCCATGCAATTAGTTAGTGTGACCAATAAGGGTAAATTGGACATAATGGTATATTTGAAAGCAAAATATATGAGATGCTAAACGAATTTATCTATGATGCTACCAGAATGCCGACCAGACGAGGAACTCGTATCGGGAAACGAGGAACAGCTAGAGGTCGACACGAGGAAGCTAGACACACAAGGAACTAACCACCTACTCCACCTGGAACCCCACGTGGAGGGAATAATAATTAGGAAAACAATGAAAGAATTGCCAACTTAGTGGCTCAGCAAATCGCTAATGCCATTCCAACAATCGTCGCCCAGATCAATGCAGATCGGGGAAATGCAACCGGGACTGGTGGACCTGAGAATACTAAAGTCAACAACAAGGAAATCAAAGGGATAAGGAATGGGTGTTCCTACAAGACATTCATGGCCAGCAAACTGAAAGACTTCTATGGCACCGAGGGTGCAATTGAAACTTACAGATGGCTGGATGAAATCAAGGTTGTACTAGACATCAGCGAGTGCAAGCTTGAGCACATGTTGAGGTTTGCTTTCCAATCACTCAAGGGATCTGCACTAGAATGGTGGAAAACCATTATACAACCGAGAGGAAGGAACGCATCCGGTTAGATGAATTAGACCGAATTTAGAGATTTAATGACCAACAAGTACTGTCCAATTAATCAACTGGAAAAGTTGGAGTTTGAATTCCAGAGTTTAGAGATGAAAGGCTCGAATTACACAGAATACATCAAAAGTTTCCTGCCCTTGTCCCGATTGGTGCCACATCTGATGACACCAGAAGCCAAGGGAGTAGCCCGTTTCATATGGCGATTACACCCTAGGGTTAAAGGCATGGTCCATTCTTCCAGGCCTACAACCCTAAAAGCTACAGTGGATTTCACCAGTAGCTGGACTGATGATCTAGTTAGAGTTGGTTGGACTGAGCAGGTGAAATCTGAGGACAATAAGAAGGTTGTGGATGAGAAAAGGAAGTGGATTGATGCAAGGAAGGTGGTTGGCAGCGGCTGTAGTTCAAGCAAAAGATCTGGAGAAGTGTTGAGGCGTAATGATCATGATGGAAAGGCTTGAAGATTATACTTAGGCACCAGTCCTTTTGCAACAACTGCAAACTGCACCATCAAGGAGAGTGCAACCCTATGCCTTGTTTTAGGTGTAAAAGAACTGGGCATCTTATTAAGGACTATACCTATGAACCTGGAAAACAATATTATAAGTGTGGAGGTCCAGGACATATGAGGAACAAATGCACCAAGCTAGCAAGAGAAAAGGATACCAGACCCAACAAACCCAAAAGAAGAGCGTTCATAATGGATCTAAACGGTGCTCGTAAGGAACCCGATGTGGTAAACGGTACGTTTCTCATAAACAATCAACCTGCTACCGTTCTATTTGATATTGTATAAACTAGTAATTTTGTTTCTACTACCTTTAGGCCTTTAATTGATTTGGCTGGCTGTACTTTAACCAATACATTTGTAGTAGAATTAGCTGACGGTAATATAGTAGAAATTAATGAAATCATAAAAGACTGCACTGTAGAACTTGAAGGTAAATCATTTAAGATAGACCTAATGCCTATAAAGTTAGAAGGTTTTGTTGTAGTCGTGGGAATGGATTGGTTGGCTAGGAATAAGGCTAAAATCGTGTGTGACGAATGTTTACTTAAGACACGTCTAACCAACGGGGAGATGTTAGTAGTCCATGGAGAGAGAAACCACCCGCTATGCCCTATGATATCCCACCTAAAGGCTACTAAGAGCCTCAAGAAAGGACACCCAACATTCAAAATCTATGTGATGAATGTAAAGGAAGAGCAAAAAGTTGAAGACATACCTGTGATGTCTGAGTACATGGAAGTGTTTATCGAAGATTTACTAGGACTCCCTCCAACCCGACAAGTTGAGTTCTAGAGCAACTCGATAAGGAGTTTATACAAATTCAAGAACTACTCAATAAGGAGTTCATACGACCCAGTGTTTCACCGTGGGGGTGCTCCGGTGGTATTCATTAAAAAGAAAGACGAAACACTATCAATGTGTATCGATTACCGGGAACTGAACAAGCTTACTGTAAAGAATCGTTATCATCTTCCAAGAATTGATGACTTATTCACCCAAATGCAAGGAGCTAGCTATTTCTCTAAGATAGACTTGAGGTCAAGATACCACTAACTGAAAATAAAGGAAGAAGACATTCCCAAAACAGCCTTCAGAACTAGGCATGGAGACTATGAGTACCTAGTCATGCCTTTCGGATTGACTAACGCACCAGCAGCATTCATGGACCTCATGAATCATGTGTGCCGCCCATACCTAGACATGTTCGTGATCGTGTTTATCGACGATATATTGATCTACTCTCGAAGCAAAGAGGAACATGAGAAGCATCTCCGATTAATCTTGAACTACTCAAGAACGAGCAACTATATGTAAAATTCTCCAAATGCGAGTTTTGGATGCGTGAAATCCAATTTCTTAGGCATATAGTGAATAAGGATGGAATCCAGATAGACCTAGCAAAAATAGAGGCTATCAAAAATTGGAAGACCTTAGAAACTCCTACTTAGATCAGACAATTTATTGGTTTGGCCAGTTACTATAGGAGGTTTATCAAGGATTTCTCTTAAACGGTACAGCCACTAACTGCTTTGACCAAGAAGGATACAGCTTATGAGTGGGGAAAGGAACAACATGAAGCCTTTAATACATTAAAAAAACTGTGCAGCGCACCTATCCTTGCCCTACCAGAGGGAACTAAGGACTTTGTAGTCTATTATGACGCCTCGCATCAAGGATTCGGTTGCATGTTAATGTAGCGCGAGAAGGTGATTGCCTACGCATCCAGATTGCTGAACGAGCATGAAAGGAATTACATAACACACGATTTGGCATTGGGTGCCGTGGTGTTGCACCCAAAATGTGGAGACACTTCCTCTACGGTACTAAGTGTGTTATCTACACCGATCATAAAAGCCTGTAGCATATTCTGGATCAGAAGATGTTGAACATGCCTCAGAGAAGATGGGTAGAACTATTAAGCGATTACGAATGTGAGATTTGCTACCATCTCGGGAAGGCAAACGTAGTGGCTGATGCCCTGAGTAGAAAGGAAAGGGAAAAACCCCTTCGCGTTCGTGCCCTAAGGATGAGCGTTTACACTAGCCTTGTCGCTAGATTGAAAGAAGCAAAGACGGAAGCCCTTAAGGAGGATAAGCTGACTGATGAGATGTTAACATCGATGGAGAGGCATTTGGAAGTAGACAACGATAGTTTATACAAATGTGGAGGAAGGACATGAGTACCTAACCATGGTGGAATTAGGGATATAGTTTTGAACGAAGCAAATAAATCAAGATATTCAGTTCACCCAAGAATTGATAAGATGTATCAAGACATGAAGATACTTTTCTGGTGGCCCGGGTTAAAGAATTCCATTGCCACCTATGTGGGAAATGTTTGACATGTGCAATGGTAAAGGCTGAAAACCAAAAACCATCAGGAACCCTACAGCAACCCGAAATCCCAAAATGGAAATGGGATAACATCATGATGAACTTTGTCACAAGATTACCAAGAACATCTTGCGGTCATGATGCTATTTGGGTAATCATGGACAGACTTGCCAAATCAGTCCATTTCTTACCAATTCGAGAGGACTATGAGATGTCGAGGTTAGCCCGAATATACATTGACGAAATAGTGACTCGGCATGGAGTACCACTCTCAATTATCTTAGACCATGATAGTCGCTTCACGTCGTGATTTTGGAGATCTCTCCAACAGGCTCTGGGAACCCGTCTCGACTTAAGCACCACGTATCGCCCTCAAACTGATGGACAAAGTGAAAGAACAATTCAAACCTTGGAAGACATGCTGAGAGCTTGTGTGATTGACTTCGGAGGAAGTTGGGATAACCACCTTCTCCTAGTAGAATTCTCCTATAATATAGTTACCACACAAGTATAAAAGCAGCCCAGTATGAGGCTCTATATGGCAGGAAATGCCGGTCACCATTGAGTTGGAATGAGATTGGCGATAGCCAAGTGATGGTACCTTATGTCCTAATGGAAACCACAAATAAAATAATTAAGATTAAGGAGCGACTGAAAACATCCAGAGATCGTCAAAAGAAATATGCTGACAGAAGACGAAAACCTCTAGAATTCCAAGTGCGTGATGAAGTAATGTTAAAAGTCGCCCCGTGGAAGGGAGCTGTGAGGTTTGGCAAGAAGGGCAAGGTAAACCCAAGAGATGTCGGACTATTCGAAATATTGACAAGAATTGGCCCGGTAGCATACCAGCTCAGATTACCTCAAGAGCTGAGTTACATACATAACACTTTTCATGTGTCTAATCTAAAGAAGTGTTTGGTATACATGACCATGGAATTGCCTTTAAAGGAAGCCAAAATCAACGACAAGTTGAACTTTGTTGAGGAGCCCATAGAGATTTCCAATCGACTGGTCTAGAAACATTGGCGGAGCCGCTTACCCAAGGTAAAAGTAAGATGGAACTCTAGGCGAGCACCTGAGTTCACTTGGGAGCCTGAAGATGAGATGAGGAGAGAATACCCGCACCTCTTTAAACCCACCTGTTTGAAAATCTAATTGAAGTTAAAATTTCAGGATGAAATTTCCCAAACGGTGGGAGAATGTAACAACCCCTCCTCGAACCCAAGGTGAGTTAAGGACTTATGCAAAATATTTAAGTAGGTGTTTTTCAAAGCCATTCGCCTAAACAGTTCCCATGCACCTGAGCAGTGTCCATGCGCCGGAACAGTGCCCATGCGCCTGACCAGTGCCCATGTGCCTGAACAATGCCCATGTGCCTGGACAGTGCCCATGCGCCTAGGTCCTGGGCGTCCCAGCAGTGCCCATGTGCCTAAGTCCTGGGCATCCCAGCAGTACTCATGCGCCTAACCAGTTGTCATGCGCCTAAGACCCAGGCATCCCAACAGGGGTCATGCGTTTAAACAGTTGTAATACGCCTAGATTTTTACTTTATGTATTCGCCTATATATTCAACTTCTGATTTTTTTCCATATTTGTTTTGTATCTGTTATTGGTATTTAACTAGGTAGAAACTAATATTTGAATAGAAGCCATCCTTTATATGATTATTAGAGACAACTATGGGCTTTCAGCACTTAAACGGTTCGGATATGCATGTGTACCCATACACATCCACCGTTTAACAAAAACTCATAATATTAATCATAACTACAAAACAAAAATACATTAAAACATCACTTCTCGGCCGCCCATAACCCACCAACCAAATAAATTATGTGAAACCCCAAAAACCACTTTAACACTCCACCTCTTCTCTTTCTACCATACATGCAAACCATTCATCTCATCTTTTATATATCATTCTCTCTTTCTCTCAGATTCACTCTTACTTGAGAAAATCTCACACATAAACACTCCAAAACTCGTTCATTCTTACAACATCTTGAAGGACCAGAACACTTCATTCCTCTTTCGAAGACCATTCACCCAACTCCATCCTTCTAACTTGTTAATACATCACTAACCGTTCAATAAGTAAGTATCATTGTACTCCTATAAACTAAATCTTAACGTATTTACCTTTATCTTATTTCGAACCATACTCTCATTGTTCTTGCAGAAAGCTTGCTGCCATAACCTTGTATTTGTGGGACTCAAACTTCACTCAAGGTACTTCCCAATCTAATCACCTGTTTTGAAAACCCTTCCCACCCAAAGTTAATAACCTGCTTAAAAACAGTAAACAAACATTATTATGATTTGGGTTTGAATGTTACAAAATCGTTTAATGATGTTTGAATATAACCATGATTATTACACTAGTGTAAGTGGTTTAAAACACCCGATTGTAGTAATACCTATGTGAAACTAAGGCCTAAGACTATATTTCAGCTAGTTAGGGAGTTAGAGTGCCAGAAATTTGAGTTGATGGCTGGGAAATCTAGCAACATATGGTATGGTCACGATACACTTTTTCGGAGACCCGAAAAGAAAGAAAAAAAATGGTAAAATAGTGAATATAGCAAAACCTAGAGACATACAACTTTTGAAAAGAATTTCCAGGCTCAAAATAAATAATTTGGAAACAAAAATCTGGACTTAGAGAATTGTTGAGTTAAAAATGATTTTTAAGAAATTATTTATTAAAAGTAAGCCAAACCGGGGGGGAAATTTTGGATAAAATCATAAAATAAATGAGGAGCCTAAAATCTATGAAAATCAAATCTTTTCAGTAAGTTGGAAGTATTAAAGTTAGAATTTGGTTGAAACTAGAAGATTTAAAAACTAGGCGCTTTGAATTGTCGGCTTTTCCGTAACCGGTCATTAGGAACTTGCGTTTTAAACTTCACCAAGTAAGCACTAAAAATTTAGAGTTCAAACAGGCTCAAATAGACTATAAGAAACTTAAGAACATATTAGGGGTCAAGAATTGTAAGGACAAACTTTGGGGTAGAAATTTGTAACTTTTGAAACTTTAGGGGACAAAGTGTAAATTCTGCATTTTAACCAAATTTCAGTAACCTCGTGACCATAAATAATATTTAACTTATTAATATGTTAACAAATTTATAAGAACCATAAAACTTAACATACACATGCCAAAACCAAAACTTTCCTAAAATAGAATCTTTTTGTCGCAAACTTCTAAGAAACGAAGCCACATACGCATTTAATAATAAACATGCACTTAATTACACTTCTAATAATCTAAGAATCTATAGCTTATTACTTGAATCATGATGATAGGGTTCTAGGACTTGTAACTACCTGTGACTGAGGAACTTGTTGATGCTAAGGTGAGTTCTTGTGTCCCCTTTTTATTATTGCTTTGGGGATGAAGCATGGTCTTTTGAACTGAAATTATTACTATGCTATTTTATGATGCTTATGTTGTGGATAATGTTGATACCTGCTTATACTTGAATCACAATCATTAATTCTTTTATCAATCGCTTGTTTTATATGGGTAGATCTACTTGGGGAATCCCCGACACACAATGCCTTCCTTATAGGAAGGGTAGCCCACTGAGATCCTGGGGGATCGCTTGTGTCATGTGATAGGTTTTTATTAGATACTATGGTGGACCATCCCGCAGGTATGGTACACTGTTTGAGGCTTAGTTCTCCCGACGGGGTTAACCGTATAAACATAACTTTAGAAGAGGCTAGCCAGGACTGAGTGCAGGGTTGATTATGACCCCACAACAGTGATGCGTGGATTCTAAACTTAACCTTTGGACTTTGAAGAGTCCGTTTTGTTTTCAAACATTAAGCACTTGAACTCACCAACTTTTTAGTTGACACAAAACTTTTTAAGCATGTTTCAGGTAACCCTTGATAGAGGTCTAGCTTGACTTGGAAGACTTATGGATGACCTAGCACCTTGACCGTATGGCATTATTGATTTCAAACTTAAACTTTTGGACAATTTGTGTTGGATATTACTTATAACTATACAGACTTGTCTTGAAACAATTCTATTGTAATCAGGCTAAATTGTATAGTTCTGGGTTTTATTAAACTTATGTAATGCCATGTGACTTCTCTACTCGTGTGCTCTTATGATGGTTTGTTTCCGCTGCCATGTATGTTGCTAGTCTGTGACGTCCCACCCTCCTTGGGCCCGGGGTGTGACAAATATACCTTGGAAAGTCCTCACACTTTTGGATCGTAAATATTGGTAAAGGGAAATGCTGGGTAGTACTACTAGGCCTAGCAATCCCCACCTGTGCGACTTGAGGTCAAACGTGTGCAATATTGTCCTAAATGCAAACATCATCACAACTTGGTAGGTTGTGATGGGAGGTAAACAAACGAAACACATGTTAGCTTCGATCGCGAAATCACTATTGTTATTACTTGTGAATTTAGATTAGCTTTCTAGTTCAGTACACCACTTATGTTTTATAACTGTTACTATTTATATTAAACACAAACTCTTGAACTCACCAACAATTGTGTTGACTTTTTAGTATGGTATTCTCAGGTCGTTAACTTTGGCTTCCAGTAGGAGCACATCACATTCCAGCATGCTTTGCAATACTTCTTATTGTGTCAAGACATTTGTTTTATTACTTATAAGTTTTAAATAATGGTTTGGCGTGTGTTTTTGACAATTTACACTTTCAGTACCATGAGTTGAACTTATTTATAAGATGCTTCCGCAAATTTTTTGAAGTTACAAACTCTAAATTATTTTATACATTGCATATAGCGTCGTTCTGAGTAACTAATGACTGGGATCCTTGTTTGTTCACACGCCTCACGGTAAAACCACACACGTGGACTTTAAGGGTGTGACAATAGTTTTATTGGAAGTTGAAACTCTTCCGAAGGTTATTATTTCTTCGAAAGCTTTGTGAAAAACATCTGAAACCAATTTTTTACTTTTGAAGATATTCCTAAGCTTGGTGAAAAATGGCTTTGGAAGAAAAATTACTTGTAATATTTTCTCTTCTGAAGAGTATGAGGTTTGGGAAATATTAAGAGTTGAAAGTTTTATTCTTAAAGAGAATAAACATCCGAGGCATAATTGCTTTCGGAAGAAATTTGTTCTTCTCATTCATATAAGTACATAGAAGCACATTTTGGCTTCGGAAGAAATGTAAGCATTTCTTCCAAAGGTAAATTTCTTTTAAGTAGTTATGAGATTTGAAGACTTAAATATCTTCCGTAGGCAATATCAATTTCTTTCGAAAGAAAATACACTTGAAATTTTCAAAATGCTAAGGAATATCATTTGAAAAAGATTTTCTCCAATGGTAACTTGGCTTATGTAGGTGAAAAATTAGATAACTCAGGACACATAATTCCTTTTTGAAATAATATACATTAAGTTTTAAGAAAATATATTGAGGGTTGATCATCCCAATAGATGATATAAGATATTTAAAACTCTGTTCATCAAAAGCCTTTGTGAACAGATCAGCATATTGTTCATTTGTATTAACCTTGATTAGTTTTATCAATCCTTTTTCATGATTATATCTAACTAGATGATACCTAATGTTGATGTGCTTTGTCCTTGAGTGCTGCATAGGATTCTCTGTGATAGAGATAGCACTGTTGTTGTCTATGTAAGGGGGAGTCTCTTTGAAGTTGTATCCATAGTCTAACATCTTATTATGTACCCACAGTACTTAAGCACAGCAGCTGGCAACAGCAATGTACTCAACTTCAGTAGTTGATGCAGATACATTGGATTGTTTCTTGCATTGCCATGAGACTATCCTTCCACCAAGGAATTGACATTCCCCAAATGTGGACTTTGTAGTCATGTTGTAGCCACCATAGTCACTATCTATATTGGCATACAGATTAAAGTCAGAATTCTTTGGATACCGAAGGCTTAGCTTAGGAGCACCTTTGAGATATTTAAGAATCCTTTTGACAGCAGCCATGTGTGACATCTTGGGGTTAGCTTGACATCTTGCACATATGCATGTAGCAAACATGATATTAGGCCAACTAGCTGTAAGATACATGAGAGACCCAATCATAGCCCTGTAAAGATGTTCATCTACACACTCCTCCTTAAGATAAAGTCAAAGGGAGTGGTTTCTGGCTATGGGTGTCTTTGCAACCTTACATTTAGTCATTTTGAATCTTGTAAGTATGTCCTGTACATACTTTGAGTAACTTATAAAAATGCCATATTCAACTTGCTTCACTTGAAATCCTAGAAAGAAATTGAGTTCTCCCATGGCACTCATTTCAAATCTATTATTCATTAACTTCTCAAAGTCTTTGCAGAGCTTTGGATTAGTTGAAACATAGATAATGCCATCTACATATACATGAACCAGCATCAAATCATTCCCTATCATTTTAATGAAGAGAGTTCCATCTACAGTACCCCTCTTGTAGCCATGCTCACAGAGATACTGAGATACTGTCTCATACCACTTTCTTGGAGCTTGGTGCAGCCCATAAAAAGTTTTATCAAGCTTGCAGACATAATCAGGATGATTTGGGTCTGCAAAACTAGTGGCTATTTGACATACACTTCCTCATCAATCACCTCATATAAAAATGCACACTTGACATCAAGTTGGTAAACCTTGAAGCCCTTGGATGCAGCAAACGCCAAGAATATCCTAACAGCTTCAAGCCTCGCTACTGGAGCAAAAACATCAGTGTAATCAATTCCTTCTTCTTGTGTGTATCCTTGAACAACTAGTCTTGCCTTGTTCTTGATGATAAGTCTTCTATCAACTTTCTTATTCCTAAACATCCATTTGGTTCCTATGATAGTCTACCCTTGTAAAAGAGGACATACAGTCCAAACTTTTTTCCTTTTGAATTGAAGCAGCTCCTCTTACATTGCTTCAATCCAACTTCCATCCTTCAAAGTCTCATCAACTTTCTTTAGCTTTATCTGGGACAAGAAACAAGAGTATTAACAAAAATTTCTGTCATGGGTTTGTCCTCTTGTTCTCACCCCTTGTCAACATCTCCAATGATGTTTGTGGTGGGGTGTGACTTGTGGATCTTAAGTTGAGGGATCACAGCAAGCTGTTTAGACATATCTAATGTGAGAAGTTCAGATCTAGTAATGAAGTGGCTCCTACTACATCAGTACACTTATCAAGAGAAGTTTGATCCAGTGAGTTTGTGACATCATTGATGTTATTTCCAATGTAGTGGTTGTCAGCATCATTAAATTCTTGATCACTATCACCACTACTATTTCCTCTTACATTTGAAGTTCCTTCTATTGTGTTTTGTGCCTCTGAGCTATAACTTTTAGGCACTTCAAATGTATCAGCTTGATTTGGTCATTGTTGTGCTTATAGAAACTTTACCTACAGGGTTAGTTATAACTGGAGCTGATGTGGTAGTCTTGCTTGGTTTTCTCAGCTCAAACCTTGGATCAGGATCTTCTATTGATGTATTACCTGTACATCCTGAAACATCTATACAAGATTTGTTAGAACACTTTGTAACTAAATCAAGATCAAATAACCTTTCACACAGGGTGTGTGCTCATTGAAGATCATATTGGCTGATTCTTCAACTACTTTAGTTCTGAGATTGTATACCCTATAATTCTTAGCTTAGGAAGAGTATCCAATAAAGTGTCCATCATCTGATTTTTCATCAAAATTGGCTACTTGATCTTTAGTATTCAAGATGGTGCAGGGACATCCAAATGATCTGAGAAAACCAATGAAAGACCTTCTTTTGTGCCATAGTTCATAAGGAGTCTTACCATGAGTCTTGACTACTAAAACTATGTTCTGCACATAACAGGCAATATTAACTGCCTCTGCCCAGAAGGTGATGGGCAGTTCAGAGTCAGACAACATGGTTCTTGCAACTTCAATAAGTGTCATGTTTCTCCTCTTAGCAACACCATTTTGCTGAGGAGTCCTCGGAGCACTATGTTATATTGTAATACCCTTTTCAGTGCAAAATATGTAGAGGATTTGGTTCTTAAATTTAGTTCCTTGATCACATCTTATGATCTTGACCTTGTGATCACTTTGGTTCTCAATTTTCAAAATGAATTTCATCAAGATCTCAGGAGTTTTATCCTTAGTTCTAAGGAAGGAAACCCAAGTGTATCTTGTGGAATCATCTGTGATCACTAAACAGTATAAGGTCCTTTCTAGACTCATTACACTGGTGGGTCCAAAGAGATCCATGTGTAATAAGTATAGGGGAGTATTGATAGAGTTCTTTTCCTTTGGTCTGTTAGACACCAAGTGTTGTTTCCCTTTTAGGCATGCAACACAGTGATCATCACTTGTAAACTCTTTCTTTGGCATTCCAGTTACCAAATCAGTTTTTGTTAACTTGTTCATGTTCTTAAAGTTCACATGGCACATTATTTTATACCAAAGTAAAGACTCATCACTATTGGCGTTAGACAGAAAGAATGAAACTTCTCCTGAGGGGAATGTTTCCTGCAAATCCATCTTGTACATGTTCCCTTTCCGGGGTGCTCTAAGTAAGATATGCTCTTGAGGAATGACCACCCTGGGCTTGAGAATAATGCACCCATGCTCAGTTAAGAACATGTTATGTCTCTAGTCATAAAATTAGGATACACTCAGTAAGTTGTACCAAAGCTTCTTAACAAAGTTTACCTTCTCAATGTTGAGCTTACCATATGTGACCATGCCCCTTCCTGTAACGTAACCTCTAGCATCTCCTCTAAAACCAACTGGCCCTCTATCAATTCTTTCAAAATTTTGAAGCAAAGAACCATTGCCTATCATATGCCTAGAACAACCTGTTGGATTCTATATGCCCAAGATACATAGATTATTGATGTGGTTAGTACGTCATGATCCAAGTCGGGTCATACCCAATAACAAGCTTAGCAAACACCAATCACTATTGATGATATGATCATGCAATTAAATAATTACACCAATTTAGAAAATGAGTTTTCTAAATAAGTTGCATATGAGATTGAACAACTTATAAGGATATTTTGTTCATGGATGATATTTGTA